>JAVQJD010106663.1:0-52773 GCA_036023655.1 Nannoperca australis
CCCCCCCCCCCCCCCCCCCCCCCCCCCTAGGACAGTAAATCCTGTGATTAAGCTTTAAAGTGTGTGGTTGAGGGTAGCGTGGGGATGCAGATGTTAAAGCATGCTCGCGTCTGTCGAGGATGGGGGATAAGCGGGAGTGTGGGGGAGTGTCCGTCCGCCCGCCTGCCTTTGTTTGTCGGTGTTGAACGGCCACAGCGCGGTTGCATAAGAGGACTTCTCTCCGCTAAGGCAGGTCCAAGGAATGACTCAATACGGGGTAACTAGGAAAAACACAGACAGGGGGAGGTGAGGCGAACTTTTCCCATGATGTTGGTGAAAGATGCCACTGACTTATGTCGAGAATTGGGGGGTGTTTTATTTGTTTATTTATTTTATTTATTTATAGCTATGGCCCATTAAAACGCCAGCCCGCGTGAGATAACTAAGCAGTACAGACGGCCAGATGTTGAGAAATATGTGAATTCTGTTGGGGGCGTGGTCACTGGTGTCTGCAGACAGGCGGTGCAGCTGCACACACAAGCAGCCCCAGCGATGATCGTGATCCGGTTCAGGTCAGAAAGGAAAAAAACATGTCTATGTTTCGCGTGCCGTTTCTGAAATGGGCATTTAGCTTTTACATTTCTATAATCTTAATTATTTAACCATGTATACATATAAGATCGAGTACAGCAAAATCCATCCAACAATGTTATTTTTCACCATTTGCTTCCAGCCATTGTCGTGCCACTGTCATCATTTTCTATTCTAAATAATAATAATAATAATAAAGGTTATTATATAGCACTTATTTAAACCTATGATTATAAAGTGCTGTAAAAGCCAGCATAAAACAATACAATATCATAAGAATAATCAAGTGAAAAGAGACAATTTAAAGTCAAATAAAACATTTAAATATACACAAATAGATACGATGCAGTAGTATGTCCGTGACTGGAAGGTTTCTGGCTAATAAAATGTTCAGAAAAACATTTGAAAAAGCTCCAGTTTTCCTAAAAACTAATATCGAGCAACTTTCATTTAGTGTTTGCAGCTCGTGAGAAGTAGTTCTTTTTTTGGCTGGCTGCCATTTGTAATAAGCAAAAATGTGTGAATTTGACACAGGTTGTTGTTCAGGAGAAATATGCACACTTAATGAACTATTCCTGAATAAATAAAGGCAAGATGTAAAAGATTTAATATATAATTTTTCAGTTGTATGAATGTATTTGTTTAAAATTATATTTACTCCTGCGACTACCAGACTACCATCTTTATTTTGAAGTGCTTGGTTAAGAGAAGAAGTTAAGGAAGTGAATTTAATGAGGTTCAGGTGTGTTTCTGCTTCGTGTGAGAGACCGTGCTCCACGTTTGTGTTCCTGCACATATTTGCCCTTTTTAAAAAACTTTTTGTGGAACATTTTAGTTTATTTAAAGAAGAAATCAGTTGATAATGCTGCAACAGCAATTGGCAAGCTATACTGAACTGTATAATAAACCTGACATTTGTTGAGCAGAAAACTGGGCATTTCATTGGAAGCACGTGTCGTAACTACATCTTAATGAGTAGAATGTAGATTATTATTAGTTTAATCCCAAAAGCATGAAACAAAAATGGATTGTCTGCTCAAACTAAGCATAGCTCTATACTTTCTTTTAGCCTTATCTTCACCTGTTTTTTTTCTTACTGATAAAAATAGTGAACATCTGTCTCCTCGTGATGTTGAAGTCTGTCTGTTGCTTTGACAGCACACGTCTAGTCAAGTGCACTATCACTGTTGAGCACTTCTGAGTTATATATAACTATATATTGCAAAACGTCTGCTTTAATACTAGAACAGATCAATGCTAAAGGGGTTTAGTTGTTCTGACGGCATCAGCTCATTTGAAAGGTCTGTGTAGTCTTCATTATACATGGCATTAGGCAGGATTTTTTTTGCTCTTGTGCACAACTAATCGAAGGCCAGGATGGCTGTTCTGGTCAATACTGCACGCTGCATTTGGTGGGTTTGCGATAAAGACAAGATAATGGTCAGTTTCACATAATCCCTGTTGCAATCACGGGAGCGTCACAAACAGTCTGAAGCGGGATTCCCATGTTGTCTCTGCTTTTAACCATCTGCGTTCTTACCAGACGTGAATCAACTGGTCTAAAAAAAAAGCTGTGCCTGGTTGATCTCGCCTGTACAAACCAGTGGAGTCAATCCAAAACTACCAACCCTGTCACCATCTGTCACTGCAGGCAGGCTTCTGCAACACACTCCACCAGTTGGTAATTAGTGCTTCAGTCGGGTCGGCCCTTCACGGCTGCTAATAATAGGCTTTCTTGAAAAAAAAAAAATGGTTGCAATACATTATGCAGAGTTGAAAACAAATATGATTGCTCTATTTCTTGTGCTGGAAACTGAATTTCTTTACTCTAACTTGTGCCATTTCTGGTGTTTTTTGTCAGGTTCCTCTGTGTTTGCCAGGTTGTGGTATTAGCAGAGTCTTATGAAGAGGCCAGACGGAGCAACCCAGGGTTCCCCAGGTCAAGATAATGCTCAGTACTAATACACACTCAAAGACTAATTACATGGCCATCTTGCATCCAGTCCTGTGTAAAAGCTGAGGCGTAGAATCAGCGTCATTATGGTTGCAGGGTTTGATTACACCTCAGGAATCAATCTGCCTGAGGGGGAAATGTTTTCCTAAACCTTTACTGAAAGTGCACATTTACTTTATATTTTTCATTTAGACTTATTAGGGAGTAGTTGCAGGTAGATTGATGTTTTTAGATACAGACTCTTAACTTCTAATCTAAACCATTCCTGACAAAGCAGCTGCTCCAGGAGTGTTTGCTGTAGTATTAAACAGCACTTGTGAATGATCACTGGGAGTTGCCAAATATAGGATTAAGGATTAAAACTTTAACTAAACAATGCATATAATCCGGGCAAAAACAAGGCTGTTTTTCTTAGGTGCGAGGTTTACACCTTAAAAACTTCTATTTGCAATAATTCGTTGTTTTTCTTAGATAATCTGTAGAAAGTTTGGTCTAAACCCACAATCGTTCAGGTAAAAGCAATAAAACATTTGTGGTTGTTTTCATTTCTTTATAATCACAATCATCGAGGGCAAGCCTAAACTAGATAGATGGATGAATAGAGCTGAGGGGGACATTCCTGGGGCCTGTTCTGCGATTCATTGATGGATCTTCTGCTGTAAAACCTTCTGCTCCAAGTTAAATGTGATGTTGTGACTATCAATAGGCCGATAAAGGTCACCTTTATTGTTTGTGTGTCTGGCTCTGCTGATATTCCCATGCCACCATGTTAATGTCAGTGCGTGCTGAGTCAAAGGGATGTGCATGGAGTATCAGAGGGCTTCGGCGTGCATCAGGAGCTGCATGTAAGTCTTATAGGGAGACCGCTGGTAACTTAAGTCCTGGGAATTGGGTCAATGCAGTGCAGACCAGGAGCACAGAGGAGGTTAAGCTCAATGATTAACTACTAAGCCAAGACCACAGTGCTGCAATCTCTCGTGCAGTCTAACGCACATAGTCCCTGCACGTACGGTGGTGTATGCTCAATCACAGTATAGATTGACACTGATGAGTATCAAACACAGCCTTCAAACACCTCAAGCATACAAGCAGGTATTGTCACGTGTATATTTTCTCATGCACATACACACATATATCACATCTAGCCTGACTTAAACCATCGTTTCATCATATGTGATTGAATGATGTTATGCAGGGGTTAAATGCAAATGAGAAGAGTATGATTGGATGTTTCAGTTCAATCTTTTAAGTGTTGTCCTCTTTACTTAAATTATTCAGAATCACTCAGAAGAGGTATGCTCACATTCACTAATTGACTGATGGATTAAGATGGCTATACTCTACAAAGACTGACAGTTACTTATACATATAGATGGACAGATGTAATATAGGTGTATTTAGTTTGTAAAGAGGGATGTACAGGAACATTTTTCAGTCTCTTGGACCATAGACAGTTATGTTAAAGAATATATTGGGACATACACTTATTTAGATGAGTTAGATGAGAAGATTGATGTCATTCTTACATGAGGCGTGAGCCAGCAGCCGGTTAGCTTAGCTTAGCACAAAGACTGGAAACAAGGGAAAACAGATAGCCTGTCTCTGACCAAAGGTAAAAGAACCGCACCTACCAGCACTGAAGCTCACTAATTAACACGATATATCTCGTTCTTTTCATCCGCATGAAAACCATGTAAACAACAATTAGTGGTTTTACAGTGGGTTATAGGGGAACAGATTCTCTTTCTTGGACGGGTGCAGTGACTTCCTGCAGCAAGTTTGTCTTGCAATCAGTGCTGACTTGACAGAAATTGCCATTTTTACACTTTGCTTTTTGTATGGATTAAATAAAGACGTAACATGTTAACTAGTGAGCTTTAGAGGTGCTGAACGTTGTTACCTGTAGAAAGAGCCAGGCTAGCTGTTTCCCCATTGCCAGTCTTTGTGCTAAGCTAAGCTAACCAGCTGCTGGCTGTAGCTTACTGTACACACATTGATCTTCACGTCTAACTCTCAGCGTATTTCCCCCCAAAGATTCTACGTTTCTGAAGAGCAGATATTTTGTAGGTTTTCATCCTACATGTTTAGAATAATTGATGAGATTCAAAACCTGTAAAGAAGCAGTTTTTCAGCAGTCAGACATATAACATGTAACATGTTTTGCAACACTTGACAAAAGCAGTCCCACAACGATGGGTCGTGAAAATATTTGATAAATTTGGCTCAGATCAGGAAAGTTTCCTTTCTTTGCATCATCACCCTCCAATAGACACACACACACACACACACACACACACACAGAGGTAACACAAGGTTTCTTTAAAAAGCATGTGAGCAGTTTTCTGTGGGCTTTCTGTGTGTGTGTGTGTTTTGTCAGCAGGTGTGAACACAGCGAAGCAGCAGCGTGACTAAATGTGTGAGACTGAATCAAAATGTATAAAGTGAGCCTCCACAGTCTGCTCAGACCTAATGAAAACGCCCTCATTTGAAAATTGCTCTCGCTAAAAATGCAGATTCATTTCTCTGCTAAAAAACAAACACACACATACACACACTTGAAAAGCCTGAGCTGTCGTGTGCTCAGAGAATTGAGAATCTCCTGCTTGACTGCACAGACACACATCACACACGCACACTTTCATACACCATCTGAGAGTCTGCCGGCTAAAGAAAATGCACGCAGCTGTGGCCAGAGGAGGACAGAATATTTCAGAAAAACTGAGCCCAAAGTCTGTTGATTCTGTAAAACGCTCATTGCCAAATAGCCATGTATCCATAGCATTCCAGTATCCACAGCTTGATTAAAATCCTTTCCCCCACAAGATACCATGGGACCGCTTTGTGGGTGTCTATTTAATCATGCTCTTGATCTGTTGAATGGCATTGTGTTTGATGTTGGTTAATGCGCTTCCTTTGTGCCACTGTGTAAGTGGCTCTCTTGAGGGAAATTATGTGCATATTTTTGGCAAAGGTGACATTTCCTTGCTCGCGCTCTGAAATAAACGAGCGGATAAGGCTGCGTTGCATCTATTTTCTGACTGAGAGGAGAAAAGGAGGCCTGCTTGGTTTGGGCCAAAGCTATCTGCTAATGGAATTTGGCTGCACTGCCACAGATGCATTTATAGTATACCATTAATTCATTAAGGATCTGCAGTCCTCTCATTTCAAATACAACAAGAGAAGAGGACGAGCAAAGGGAGAGAGACAGCTTGCATTTAGGAGGCGTGTCATTAATCTCTGAGGCCTGGTGTCAAGGACAAAGGGTGGAGCAGAAGTACAGTGTGTGTGTGTGTGTGTGTGTGTGTGTGTGTGTGTGTGCGCGCTTTCATGTGAATGCGTGTCACTGTGGGGTTGCACCTGTGTGCGCAGTTATAGCTGCTGACAGAGGGAGGGGGACAGCTAATTTTAGCTCAGGTGAAAGAAAGGAGGGAGCGGAGGAAGGTTTTGATGAGCAGGATCGTTGCCGCGGAGCTTAAATCCGCATCCAGAACCCCCCCCCCCCCAAAACAACAGGCACCAAGCGAGGCAGGATGACAGGCCGACAGGGCCCAGACAGACGAGCCCCATCGATCAAAACCACAGCAGCCTTAGTTTATTGATCACACACCTTGGAGGCCTGGGGAGTGAGAGAGCAGGGGACAGGGAAGCAACAGAGAAAACAAGCTCAGGGAGCAGGTCAAAGAAAAACATTCTCAAGATGCATAAATTAAGAGAAAATACAGACTAAGAGCGACAGAAGAACAAAGAAAGAGAACATTTGTTAGCGAGTGTGTGGCTCCATCACAGATGCAATGATATATCAGCTTTATACCACAGTACTCGTACCAGTTTGTATACTTTTATTCAACTTTTATAGATATTTTGCCACTTGTGGGATTTGTATTTTTGTTATCTGTATCCTTCAAGTATTTCATTATAACTATCAAATGATTAATACAATAGAAGATCTTTTTTTCAATGGATAATTCTGGGTTTTTATAAGTTAGGTTTTTCTTTTGTGGTATTGGCCATCTTTCTAACTTTAGAAAATAACACTATACTATAAAGTATACACCAAAGTCAGAAAGGACAAGAAATCCTCTGTTTGGTCGAATTTATTTGGAAGAGGAAATGAAGACAAACTGTAATATTAGTATACCTTTACAGTTTATAGAGCAATTTTCTGGTTCAACTTGTATCAATATTTTTATATTAACAATGTATGAAATGATAATGTGATCGCAGGAGAATTATCACCGGAATTTAGCTCCCCTCTGCTTTACAAAGCTTTGTCAGTTTTAGCTAATTGTTCAGCTGTCCGGCAACATTACTGTTTCAGTTCAGTCTTATCGCTTTCACAGTATCATTTCCGGCTCAGCAGGCAGCTGTTTTCAGTGACAAAGCTCCAAATGCCCAATGTACACCACCCGCTTAGCACCAACCAACAGATAGACAATGTTAGTGCCTATCTAGTGGACATAGTGCAGTATTTAGCAGCTGAAGAGCCAGATATTTGGAGTTGGTAGAGACCAAAAACAGAGCTAAAAGAGGTGGCCAGAAACAACTCTTAATGGATGACATATATGATCAACTTGAAAGGTGATGTGTCAGTGTGTGTTTTAAGTGTCGTTCCCCTTAAGTAGCCCAAAAAAAAACGAGTTACTTCAGGTTTAAGCATTTATCTTAGAATCTAGGATTCAATCACAGTGGAAAATCATGTTGACAGGCAACATTTAGACGGACGTGCATCATCACCAAGGCAACAGAGAGCTATTAAACAAGATTTTCTGCTTTGCCAGACCAGAGTGAAACAGTCTACCATCTGCAGGCACATGAGCAGAAGACACCGGCTCACCTACAAATTAAACAGTGGTTGGGTGTTCAGCATAGACATAAATGTGTCACCCAGACTCACAGCTATAGATTGA
Source organism: Nannoperca australis (assembly GCA_036023655.1). NCBI lineage: Eukaryota > Metazoa > Chordata > Actinopteri > Centrarchiformes > Percichthyidae > Nannoperca > Nannoperca australis. The sequence goes on from JAVQJD010106663.1 coordinate 7,432, forward strand.
CTATAAAACTCAAGAGGCCTTCCCTGAAACCCCATTTATTTTGAACTCCTTGACTGATATTATCTAGAACCTGGCAATGCAATTACAGGGGCTCTGCCATCAATAGTGGGTTCCAGCAGTGCAAGCATGACAGAAATCCACTTATTCCATCTGGTATTGATGTCAATTTACTGTTTCATTACAGCAAGAGCTTAGAGAGCAGCACATGATCACAGCTAAATGAGTGTCTTATTATGGGACCTTAAAGCAAGTTCAGAACCACAGCAGATAAATAATGCAACAGATACAATGGGTAATCATGCACAGACGCTCAGCGGACACACAAGCACTTACAAAGATAGCAATAGATTAGGTGTGAGGACATTGTTCGGATGCATATGTATGAGTTGCAGCAGTAAATATTGGGAGTGAAGAACTGTAGAGTCCTTCAGTGTGCAGTGTTGCTGCCGTCTAAAAAGCAAGTTTATTATTGCCCTGGAACTCTTTGTTTTATCTGGATACCGTATACTACACTTTTTATAACCTGACTTTTAAAGCTGTTGTTTGAGGTTTTGTTGCATTGTATTATACATGAGTTCATGTTATTGTTGTTCTCCGATGCTGCAAGGACTCTCTGTCTCTGTCTCTTCCAGGGTTTGCTGAAGTTGAGAATTGAGGAATCGCAGGAATGTTTTTGGGGTTGAAACTGAAAAACTGTGACTCCACGAACAGTATTGATTAAGGGAAATGTCTGCGTCAGGTGAAACACTTGGAGCCTCACCAACCTCATCCTCTCTAATTTGTAGTCTGGCTCACAGTCAGAACATGAGGACAGTTATAGTGCTTTCACACCCACCGGCCTGAAGCCGAGTCCCACCAGCACTCCCCCTCCTGTTCCTCCCTCTGCTTTGTGTCTGCTAACTGCTCATTTGCTAAAAATCCTCTTTGCTAAAATTATCCTCTTCTCCCCACCCCTCACCCTTCTCACCCTGCCTCCTCCCCATGCTCCCGCCCTCGACATCATAGGTGTAACACTGTCTTAAGCCTGAAGGGGGCAGAATGCCGGAGCAGAGCAACGACTATCGTGTGGTGGTGTTCGGTGCGGGGGGAGTGGGGAAGAGCTCCCTGGTCCTGCGCTTCGTGAAGGGCACTTTCAGGGACACCTACATCCCCACAGTGGAAGACACTTACCGTCAGGTGATCAGCTGCGATAAGAGCGTGTGCACCCTGCAGATCACAGACACCACAGGGAGCCACCAGTTCCCAGCCATGCAGCGTCTGTCCATCTCTAAAGGCCACGCCTTCATCCTGGTCTACTCCATCACGAGCAAACAGTCCCTGGAGGAGCTGAAACCCATTTACCAACAGGTGGGAAGTGGTGTGTGTGTGTGTGTGTGTGTGTTAATGGTGGATGGCTGTGGTTGATTTTAGGTGAGTGTGTACTGTGAAGAGGAAGGATGGTGTCAAAGCTGAGTGTATGAGTGTATTGATACATTATTTTGTACCTGCTGTTTGTCTGAACAAACCGTGACCCCTCGACTCGCCTCTTTTGTTGGGCTGTGATGTTTAACCTGCGATGGTCTGTGGGCTTATGGGAAATATTGAAAAATAAATATTGAATCAAAGCTAAGATAATTAACATATATATATATATATATATATATATACGTTTTGTTAATTTAAAATATCATCTTTGTCTCGACATATGGAATGAAACACACAACCTACTGTTCAGTAAATCTGGTTATTTACATTATTACAAATGTAAGTGGGATTTTAAATGAGATGTAAACGACCGCTCTCCTTGTTTTCCTCCTCCTCCACAGGTTTTGGCCATCAAGGGCAACGTTGAGGCCATCCCCATCATGCTTGTTGGCAACAAGAGCGATGAGACCCAGCGTGAGGTGGAGACCAAAGACGGGGAAGCCCAGGCAAACCAGTGGAAGTGCGCCTTCATGGAGACGTCAGCCAAGACCAACCACAACGTAACTGAGCTCTTCCAGGAGCTCCTCAACCTGGACAAGAAGAGGAACATGAGCCTCAACATTGACGGCAAGCGCTCGGGTAAGCAGTCCCGCGCCGAGAGACTGAAGGGCAAATGCAGCGTGATGTAAATCCAGGAGAGGAGGAGAGGGGAGGTGAAGTGAAGGCGAGAGAGGAGGGAGGAAATACAGAGAAAAGGAGGAAAAGAAGGAAGACGAGAGAGAGAGAGAGAGAGAAGAGAGACTCATTAACCGTGTGTCACCAAAATGTCTGGAAGGCAACGGGAATCTCATCATCCACATCCTCCTCCGTTTGACTGGTGCATTCACAAACACAAATCAGCAGTTATTTTGAAAACATAGGCTACAGGATTTCAGTTCAGATTTTAGCATTCTGCTAAAAGGAGAGATGAGGGGGACTGACGCAGGATGTCGAGAAGAAGAAGTGTGTGTCAAAGATGAATTACCCGTGGACGTCAGCTATAGTTGGAAACAAGTGTGGGTGTGGACTTCTGCATCATCGAGGTGCCACAAAACCTGGCCGAGGAGCTCACCAAGACCTTGGACTGCAATAAAGACCACAGACTGCAGCACCGCTTGAAAAACAAGACTGAAGGTTTCTGATCCACACAAAACATTTAGCGTCCTCTCTCACTTCTACGCCCACCCCTCCCTCCCCGCTCAGCTCACACCTTAACTCGTCGTCATCCCAGCACCCTTATACTTCACATACCCGCCTACTATAACAAATATAGAGAAAGTTGACGTACATGTAACAGAGGCAACACACTTAGTTGAGCTCACTCTTAAAACACTATTTTAAGAGACTGAGGTGCTAGAAAGCACAGGACCCTGAAGGTTTGAGACTGCTAGCATGAACAACACGCATTACAGCGGCAAAACGTACGACCCAGCTACATCCCAGAGCCACTCCCGAGGGCTCTGATGTACATAAACATGGGATATTTAAATATATTGCAAGTAGTCTACACGTGCCCTGCCCAAACTAGTATCAGTCACAGGAATAGTGTGAAGTAAGAAGCATTACAGCTTAAATTTGTGACTAGAGGTCAAATCTTCTCATCTTAACATCCCTCTTGTAAGTTAAAAAAGACCCTACTTTATCTCTATCAAGCTGCCGTTATGTTAAAAAAAACTAATCTGTGAACTCTCTTAATGTCCTCATCTGAAGCGGAGAAGCATCCAGCGGCAGGGTACGCCGCACACGCGCTACTGATATGACGCAACAATCCTTTTAAGACTTCTAGTCTAGTGTAGAATCACTCTGGATGAAAAGAAGCAGGACTCTCATCAAAATTTGAAACAGGAAAATACGAGTATGCCTTGAGGATGACACACTTGGATAATCAATGCCAAGCTGGTAAGACGAAGAAAGACTGGGATGATTTTTGGTTCTGAGGTCGAGAATGTCAGTTTGCTTTGGCACTTTTCACGTGAAGGTTTCTCTTCTTTTGCCTTTTTTTCTTGTTTCTTTACTTTATGATGCTTTTTTAATTCATGTAAAGGTGAAAAAATAACCCTCCTTAAACAAAAAGCACACAGAGAAAGATAAATAAGTAAGGGATGGATGTAAAAACGCTCCATGAATATTATTCAGTGCAACCTGAATTGATCATTCTGTTTCCTCTTTTGTTGGTTTGGTCGCATTACCTCTCATACGCTCATGCAGGCATCGGTAAACAGGAAACAGAATGGGTCACGCACACACAGCATGCGCACAAATGCATTCATGCATGTGTAAAAAAAAAAAAGGTATAAAAGTCAATCTGAGTAACACATTTGACTGATTACATGACGAGACAAACAGGGCTCACTCAGCCTAAATGCCCTCACATTGCACTTTATATCATAAACACACACCCGCACACGACTGTAATTTGTCATGTTTTTGCCTACATTATGTATTAATGATCTCCACTTAACACAAAAAAATCCTCCTGGAGCCATTAAATAGCTCTAGTGTATGTCCAAAATGCATGTATACACCCTTTTTTTCCCCCACGCAGGAGCTCTGAATATTGTACACACTGTACACAGGACAGCCAAAAGCACAATACTTTTTTAGCGATATACCTATTTGTACATTTGTTTGTGTTTCTCTTTTTGGTATATTGTTTCCTTTGTGTCTCCTTTGTGCAATTTTCATCTTTTAACATTTATTCACCAGTCCTGAACATGGAGGAACAATCACATCATGACCATTTTCGATATAGAGTGTTATATTGGTCCCGGTACATGGCACAATGAGGTTGTGGTTCTGCTGAACAACAGGGTATCGTGATGTGACCGGTTAGCTGTGGTGGGCGTGAAGCGTGCAAATGTGACGTCACCTGGAAGGGAATCGCAGCTAGTAGGACACTGAGGAGGGTCAGATTATTTTGTCTACATTTCTCCATCTCTCAGGCGGTTTTTAACAACAATTTGGGTGGAGGATAATCTTCTCCTGTACTGTTAAACCCAAAGACACAGATGATGCCCCCTTTTAACTGTGTGTCCATCTCGCTGGGATAAAAAGAAAAAGCACAGCAACTGTTTTCGTCTGTCTCCTTCTCTGTCTTTATGTGTGCAGCAGAATCAACAACTGGGCACTTTAGGGTGACATTTTACTTGAAGACTTGCTTATTAATCAGGAATGCCTCATTTATAAGCACCATGTAAAATGTCCCTCCTGCATTATTTACGCGCCCAACAGACCCACATAAAAAACTACTTCAAATGTGTAGTTATTGTAAATAAGCATATGGTAGTTGAATGAAATGTTTTTTTTGAGCGCTTCAAGTAAGATGTTGCCCATGTAAAGAAAAACTGTACCTGCTGTCTTTCTGGGAATAAGTCCCTTGTAACCAGGAAATGTTGTTACAGTAGGAGGTTCAATGTTGCTATGTACTGTAATATACAGCTTAATAATGATTCTCATGATATATTGTATTTGACACATCCACTCTTCAGATCTCTCAATCAGATAATACTAGCAAAATGTCAATATGTAACTAAAGGTTCCACTCCATGGCTGTTACTTTTTATTTTATTTTGAAAGCTGAATGAATCCGTTGTTATCGATGTGTTGTACTTTGCACTAATGTGAGGTCCTGTTAAACTCAAAAATTTGCATTGTAAACGTACCCTTTACCAGTTAGATGCCAGGGATGCTCATTCATTTTCTTTATTACACTAGTTTCTATTTTTAAAAACAAGTACTTATTTGAAATAGTTAGGTTCTAGCCTGTTAAGATACTAGAAGGATAGAGTGATTTTTGTCATGCACCTACCCGATGTGTCCACTTTAAAGGTTAAAAAGCCGGAATGGGAATGGTCTGCCTATCAGACGGGTCTGATCTGATGTGATGCGTGGCTACCGGCAGCGGTGATGCCCACGCTGCATAAATATGAGCTTGACACGTCTCCTCGCGTCACGCAAATGCCAGATTGCGAGCGCATGTTTGTGCAATCTGTTGTTCTGCTGACGTCTACGGGAGGCCGCCGTTGCTCGCGTTGCTGTGCGGAATATGATACAGCAGGGAGGAAAAACAAAAGAGATGGCGTGCGAGGGCAGTATGGAAAACAAGCCAGAGCGAGAGAGAGAGAAAGAGAGAGAGAGAGAGGGAGCTGTGCTGTTCATGGTGTGAAAACACGGACGTGGCCTGTGTAGGATTCGGACGTGCTTGCATGTGGGGAGGCGTGCATGGGAAATGTGTAAGCGTCCGTTGACTTTTCAGGGCTGTGTGAGTTAAATGCTGGCATGAATCCGGACAGACACCTCTGCCCCCGTCCTCCCGTGGCTTGTCTCATCTCATTTTGTCAATGGAGCGTTTTCACTGCTGCTGTCTGTGTCTGTGTGTGTGTGTGTGTGTGTGTGTGTGTGACCACAGGTGCATCCGTGTGTGTGTGCGCAATCAGCTACCTATTTGCATTCTGTCACTCTGGCCTGCATGAGTGTGTACGTGTGCATGTTTGTGTGCCGTTGATGTACCATCTAATGAAATGTCAGATATTTGAAACATTCCTGTGGAGAATGCCTACACGTCACTGCATGAGACATCCTGCACTGCTTAAACACACCCCTGTACACACACACACACACACACACACACACAAGCATATGAAACAGGCATGGAGGCAAAATAGACAGACTGCATGCCCTTAGTTGTGCGCGCACACACACACACACACACACTCTCATACACACACACATTACTCTCACACAGGCCTTGTCAGTGAAACCTCATCCACTCTCATCCTTCCATTTTTCTTTTTTGTGTGTATTTTTGTGGGTCGGTTGCACTTGAACAGACTGAAGGCCGACCCTGCTCACATCTGATTGTAGATAGTTGTAAATAGCGTTCAAAGAGGAGAGAGGAGAGTCTGTAAAGGAAAGGATGCTCTGGTGGGAAGGTGCCGTCACGTGTGTTTCCTTCTTATACTTAAAGCGTCCAAATTTAGAAGTAACACAACAAAAGTAAGAGTTTCCTTCAGAGGTGACTTCATGTCAGCTCCACCAGCTGTCGTGAAGTCGTTAAAACTTTGGGCTTTTTCCAGAATGGGCTCTAATGTCCCCTGCAGGAAAAACAGCAAATTGACTTTAAGTGAGGGGAACATATGGAGGCCCAAAATGTTCAATATAAGATTAATTAAATGTTGTATAATGAATAATCATATAACTAAATATAGACAGTCTTTAGTTAATATAATATAACCATGCAATTCTGATAGAATCCAATACATGTTTAAAATTCAGCTATTATTATGAATGTTCATCCTGCTTCTTGTCACAATAACCAAGTTTATGAAATTTCATTCAATTTTACAAAGTCTGATTAAAAGTGCTATTTTCCCCAATTAAAAGTTAGTCTATATCAGAGATATATAGAGAATGTTCCTTGTTTGTTTCGATGAAAACATTTCAAAATGTCGGAACATTTGGAAATACAAATTGCTGGAAATAAATAACAATGTACCACAATTAAAGTATACTGTTGTGAACAGAAGCAGGATAAAACATATTTAATAACATTGAGCTGCTTTTTATATTACAGTTAAATTATATATTTTGTCTAAGTAATAATTAATTTCAAGTCGTATTTATTTATTTAATATTGAACACTTTGGGTCTCCATAGGGACACACATAGGCACTCACCTTGTTTGCCATCAGTGAGGAACTCTCTGGTGATGTTGCTGAAGAGTCTTCTACAGCAGAGGAAGCGTGGTTCACATGTGTTCTTCTCTAGCAGGATGTGAAACATGACCCTGAGACGCAGAAACAAAGGGCAGACCGTAAAATCTTAATGCAGGGGAAAGGTTGTAGTTTTCTAGTCTAACGAAAGGTATGTTCCATAAACTAATTTATACCAACGAGGGCAGGTTACAGTCGAGCTAAGACGCCTAGGATCTGAATGAAATCAGTGGTGGAGGTGGAAAACTGACCCTTCAACCTCTCCGGCTCACCCCTTTACATCTCACCTGATCGCCTCAGATCCTCACAAGCTGTTTGTTTGCATAAAGTGGGGCATATAGACTTTGTGGGTAATGTAGTTTGGTAATATCCTGTCGCTCTGGCCCTTCATTCCTGCATGGTCCCTATTGGTGTTCCAGCCAGCATGAGAACAAGGACACAAACTGTGAATCATCTTTGTATTTTTTAAATAAATTCCTCAGCAGCATTTACGGCTTTGGTTTTGCGAATGGTTTATTTCTTTTAAGCACTTACTGTTTTTTGTAAATTATTCTGTTGTTTTTTATTTTTGTCTTTCTGTTGGACCTTTTTTTAATTTAACTAATTATGATGTATAGATATTTATTCTAGCAATAGTCTTCCTATTAAGATATACTGTGCTGATGCATCCTCTAAATAACTGAAAATAACAATATATATATATATATATAGATGATAATAATAATCAAATCTGCAAAATGATTTTCCTAATAAAAATTGTGAACTGAGTGTTTCTCGTGTTAGATTTTTTTCTTCTTCCCCGCTGTTCGTTTATGATTACCACCTCACCTGTGGTAACGTTGCTATCACAGGTTTGATGATTTTTAGTTTTTACTTAAATATCTCAACAACTATTGGATGGATTGCCATGACATTTGGTACAGACATTCACATCCCCCTAAGGATGAATTGCTATCTTTTCGGTCACTGCCTGACTTTTCCTCTAAAGGCATCATCAGGTTAAAATGTCAAATTGTCCTAAATGCTTTTTTAAATGGCTAAATACGTGCAAAACTAATGACATTCCTTTCAGCCTAAGTTGTACTTTGTGTTTCGTGCTAATTAGCAAATGTTAGCAAAAAATACATAGAAGTGAAAGTCCTCAATTGAAAGTGTCACAAATATTATTATTAGCAAACTGGACTTTAAGTATCAAAAGTAAAAGAAGAATTAGTTTTGGTTATATGGTGCTAATTAAATAGAAAATTAAATTTTCCTTACTAAATAAATACTAATATATAATAAAAATGTCTAATGTATGGAGATTATTTCGTCATTCATTAACAAAAAAAACTGGTTAAACGTTTGCACTGCTTGAATAAAGTAATTGATAAATTCATTCATTATTGAAAAATGTATGTATTTATTAGAACAAATTTTAACTAACGGTTTTTTTCATCAAATGTAAGTGGACCACTTGATTTTGGTAGTCGTGTAAAAGTCACACAAAACATTTTAATCCATTTGTATTTCTAAAGATACGTCCCACTGACTTCAACTGAAGCTTTACACGCGGTGACAGGAAATAGCTGCATTTTCGCACATGCGCAGAACAAATCGGGTTTCCGGTACGTATCGGGTGACGGCGAGGCCTAAGACTCGTTCTTGTGTTCTTGTGGCTGTATTCCCACTACAAATACACGACACACACACACACACACACACACACAGAGAGAGAGAGAGAGAGAGAAGCTGGATCTCCCACTCCTCCTTTCACTCTCACGTCTCCAACATCTGCTTGGGGATGCTGTGCCCAGCGCGGTTCCTATGGAGACGGTGTGACGTTGACGACTGTTGTCGCATCGCAGCGTGGTGTGACCCTGGCGGGGGACAGAGATGCGTTACGACAGGCAGAGGTCTCCCAGGCTACTGCCGGAGTGTATAACATCGCAGGAGGACGAAAACTCTCACCCCCCCCCCCCCCAGGCCAGTGTGGCAACCCCTCTGCTGGATCTTAATGAGCACATCCTCTTGTCCACAAACACACACGCAGAGACACAGACATGTGCTTCTAGACATTGGGGAAAGTCTGTGTAGCCTATTAGGTCAAAGATAAGTCTGCCAGCGCACACATGACAGCTCAGAGCAAGAGACAAATAAAAAAATAAAAAAAAGGGTCTGTGGGTGGATTGGTGGGGCTGCCACCTCTGTCAGCCCGGGAGCATCTTTTAGTCGTGACTCATGGGCTTCCACCGCTTCATTTCTTAGAAAATGAAGAGGTCTGCCGTAATCCACTGTAACCGTACTGCCACGCGAGGGGGAGGGGGAGCGCAGAAAGTGAAATGGAAGAAGGAAGTGTGACAAATGAAGGAAGGGAGAGGGAGAAAGGGAGAAAGGGAGCTAAAAGGTGAGGAAAAAGAGAGAGGAATGTATAGGCATCAGCATCATTTCACACATCAGTGGAAATGAGGCCAATGCGGAACTCTGTGGGAGTTATAAATAGCTCTCCTGTGGTTATAATAAGCGGCTAGGAAATGTCTTTCCTTACAGCCATGCATAAGACATACAGCCTAGCGTTGGAGTGTGTGCGCGCCACCATGGTTTTATGGCCCACAAACAAAGATCTAGTGTAAAAATAAGATGCTGTCCTACACATCAGACCTTTATGTCCCCTTCGCCACAGAGCGAGCCGTCCGCAGCCGGCCAATAACCGTGCAGCAGATGCAGCACTTTTAGCTCCGTGTGGAGGAGTGGATTTACGGAGGATGCGCCTTCAAGGAGCAGCCCACGCCTCCCCGGAGAAAACGGGCCCACGGCTGGACCGTTGGCGCCACCGTGTGGCAGCACGGCGCGGTGGACTCGTGGAGGAGACGCACGTTCACTGCGGGGAACACGGAGCCAGATGTGCACGACGAGAAGGAAAAATACACAACTTGCGAGTTGAATAAGGAGGGAGCTGGGTTAAGGTCATGGCAGAGTATGAAACAGGGTTTATTTTGGGCCACGCTTGCAGCAGAAAAAGGGGCCGGCCAGTGAACTTCATTTGAGCTCTAACAGTAGGCTACAAATGTAGAATGTATTTAAAGGTTAATGCACTGCGATCTTGTTTTCTCTTCTTAAATCCTGCACCAAGAAGAGGATAAGAATACATTTTAACATCTTAGAAACATGTTTCTTGGTGTATTTAGGGTACTTATGATCACATATTATAATGTGTAAGAGAATATACTGGAGACGTGTGAAAGAGAGATACATAGATAACAAAAATCATTTGATCAAAAGATTTGGACCACTCAAATTAGATTATATACAGTAGCCAATTTTGAATAAGTAATTATTAGTAGTTGTTGATTATCTGCCTAAAATCTGAGCCAACAGCTGTCATTCACAAGGAAAAGATCAGCTGGTGGGAAGAGCACGCCGCTGGGCCAGCGTGCCACAGATCAAGGTTACCCAGAGTGGTCATCCAGCAAAGCATTTTTTGACTTCATTGTAAAATAAACGTGCACACAGTGCAGATCATTTTGAATGGGGGCTTTCATTCATGCAGGTGTTACCCAATCTCCAATTCAAAATATCCAATTCAAAAAAATCCAAATTCACAGGAGCACCAGGGGTCCCCTTATAGAATGCTAATAATAGTAATTAGTATAGTAATTTCTTCAATCGACCTAAACTGGATATATAATCCATGATGTATCCATTCAGACTGCATGCGGGCGATCAGCGTACACGTCTGAAAATGTTTGTTTGGGAGCCCCTGGGTTAAAGGTGCTGTCACCGGATCGGATGGAGGGAGGGGAGAAGGAGAGAGGGAGAGGAAGAGAGGAGGGGAGGGGAGGGGGGGCATAGGAGTGGACAGACACTGGCAGCGGAGGGGGAGGCGTTTGGCTCGTCGAAGACGGGGAGTGAACGAGCAGAGAGGGTGAGAAACCAGCGGATCTGGCCCTTTAAATCACCAAATCCAGCGCGTTCGGAGGTGAGTTTTGGAGATATTCGGGTATTTTTCTCCCCGTGTGTAATAATTGTAACGCGTCCGTGCGCCTCCGCGAGCCCGGCTTCTCGTCACCGAGGGCGGCCGCGGCGGAGAGGAGCTTCATCAGTGTCACGAATCCGGTTTTCCCCAGCCCTTTGCCGGCAGAGAGGGTGGGGAGGACTGGGGACAGGGTCAGTGGAAGATTTCCTACAGCTCGGCTGGACTCCGAGGACGCGCACGCCGCTGTGTACCAGAAACCTCTGGATTACATATGCTGAAGCATTAGGCCGTGTGCCGATCGATTTGCATAATAGCGGAACATAAAGGCATGCGCTCGGGTCTCGTGCCCATTGACGCTGGATGGGTTCATGTTGGCTGCCGGAGCCTGCCTCCTTCAAAACATGTCACCACCCCGCTCCCGCGGCTAACAATCAGGGCCTGTATGCAGACGTGAAGCGGTCTAGTCTGGTCTTCACTTGGGGAAATATCTCTGGCTTTGATATGTACACAAGGTCTGCCTGTGCTTGCGCGCCTGTGCGTATGCGTGTATGTATACGTGCCTGTGTGTGTGTGTGTGTGTGTGTGTGTGTGTGTGTGTGTGTGGAGTGTGGATAGCCATGGGAGAGAGAGGACATGCTGTTCTATCCATCAAAATGCCCGCATTGTGTTTTTCATACGGTAGAGCAGCAAGCAGGGCCTATAGCGGAGGACACGGCTTCGGAGTGCAGGCCCGATCCGCGCTCAGGAGCTGCTGGGATCAATAAGGATTGATGCATTTGTGTGCGTCTTGAGAGCGGCCGTGGGCTCGCTGGCTGGCTGGCTGGCTGGACGGGGCCTGTCCAGCTCTGGTGATGTTTTTAGTCCAGGCCGAGACCAAATACCATCTTACTGTATAGGTTTGGCTTCTGTGCGTCGGCTTCACGGGGAGATGTTTTCAATTTCAGGGGGCGTAGAAGAGCAGAGGTTTGACTGTGGAGAGAGGCAGACGTTGATATTTCTGCTGGTTTTTACGGGCACCGCTTCCTTCTCTCAGCTCGGGATGCACAATAGCAGAAAGTTTGACAAATCAACAGGCTGAAGAAATCAAAGCACTCGGTTTATAATATCAACGAGGTGGGGATACGTTGATTTAGGCAACATGTTTCTTAATTTCGTCCCTTTTGTTGCTTATTCAAATGAGAAAACATGAAGACATGCATTTCTAAGCTGAACCCAGAGCAACAACAACCAGAGGACACGGGTGCTGTCACCTCCTTTCAATTCTTGCCCAGTTATTTTTATTTTTCTGAAGAAGCAAATTGTGTACGGGAGGTTGACAACTAAATAAGAACCAGTTTCAGCATATTGCACCAAAAACTACTCCTTCAGTGAGCTTGTAGTTTTTTATTTTATGTTGTGACCGGTGTTGATTAAACTCTGTGACAGTTTGTGAGGCTGTGGTGAGAGGTGTTAACTTTGCTGTTGTTCATATCTATATATCCTTTGGTTGGCTGTCAGTGATGCTGCCTGTGGGGCGATTTAGGGACACTCCTCAAAACCTTGACACGTGGATGTATGTTTCTGATGGAAAAGTTGCGTGTGCACTTAACTCTGTTCACATAGTCCCATTATTGACACTCACCTCCTATTTGGGGACAAACCATTACATGTCAGGGTTAAAACTAGGTTCTTGCTTAAGGTTATTGTTACATTCAGGTCAGGGTTGTGCTTGGGCATGTAGTGGTTAAATTAATGTTAGGGTACATTTCCACTAGGGGTGGGTAATGCCACCCACAAAAAAAAAAAAGTGCCAAATCCAATAATAAGTATCAGAATCACCAATATCAATAACATGTACTTTTCACTATTAAAAGCAGCTTGTTTAGGGAGAGCCATGTGATATAATGTATTAGGGAAAATCAGAATTAAAAGGTCCTTTTGAAAATTATTATGCTCTGGTAACTAGACTATCTAATTACATGTCTGTTAAAACGCAAGACACAAAACACAAGAGTTTTTAATGGTTAAAAACAACAAGCATCGATACGTCCACCCATAATCTTCAGGGAATTCATTTATGTAAAGGCAGTGGCGTCAACAACAAGCTTGCATGTGTGTGAGCGAGAACAAATAACGGGAAAAGGGACAAGCAAAAACTCTCCAAACTGGGGGAATTTCTCCTCGAAGGGTCTAGCTGGGATTAGTATTTGGGCTCAGGGTTAAGATTAGGATTAGGATTTGGAATTAGGGTTAGGTTGGAGGACAATCAATAAATGTCCTTACACGTGTAATTATCCAAATGTGTGTGCAGGGACAGAAGGAGAGCGAGAGAGAATTTAATCAGGTGTTAAAATAAAAGTCTATTCATTCCCTCCTTTCTCTGTCTCTCTGTGTCCCCCTCTCTCTCTCTCTCACACACACACACACACACACACAAACTAATTACAGACATGAATCTCTCAGCTACTCCACAGTAGGAGTAATTAAAGCAGGTGTCTCCTCACGGGAGAGAGAGAGAGAGACACAGTCGTAACACACTCACAGTGATGTACGTGAGGAGCGAGGTGCGTTTTGATCGTATGCGCCGGTGGGGAAACTTCTACGCTGTGCTAACAGAAGTGTAAAATAAAGAGACTGGGGGTTTATTAAATGGGTTTTGGACACCACAGGCATGAAAGGGCTTGAAAACCCCTTTTGTTTTTGGATCAGGGGTGCAGGAATGTCCTGCCATCTGATCAATTACATGGTATTACTGGTGCTTTGTGAAGAAAAATGAAGTTGTGATGACAGCTTTAGTAATATGAATAGTACGGCTGATGACAACATCTTGGCATGGGAGCAAATTCCACCCTCATGATGTAAAAAAAAGTTGTAATTTTTCCAATTAAAACCTGAAAACGTGATCTACGATTTCATTTGGCCCTACACAAAACAAAATGTGGGATCGTTTGAGATTTTCGAAATTAAAGTCAGCAGTTATCGCAACTCAAAACTGTGTGAGAATGGATGTTTTAATGCATATTTCACTTTCATTGTTAAAACAACATAACATCTCCCCATATGGGTCCATGGAACTAAATCTAAAATCCAGTGAGTGTTTGGGATATGTGACATCAAACATGCAAATGGGATTTGAAATGCATAAAATGTTTCCCTATCTGTCTTTTTTTTTCACAGAGACAAGCCAATGTGAGCACAGCTGCCGTCCAGCTCTGTCGTTTTGACTTGGCAACTGTCCCTGCAGCCCTCAGATTGTCCTCTCCATCCAGCTGTGTTCAGAGAGAGTCCTGTCTGCCTAGCATCAGTCAGGTAACACACCCTCATTATCTCTGTGTTTATCTATGTGTGTGACTGCATGCTAAGAGCTTAAAGAATATTTATGAACCAGCGAATATAGTTGCTTTTAAAATAGTAAATCTCCTGCACACTGTGCATATCGCCTCCATAAACTGTATTTTGATCAACAAACTGCCATATTTCACTCATTTTAGTGTTGCACCGCCATGTAGTGACCTCACAGTGGTGCTCTAACTCTACAACTGACGCCAAACTGTACCCCTGAATGAAACTATTGATGATTTAAAGGGTGATTCAGCTCATAAATCAGTGCAGTCTGAAAGCAATGTTCATATACAGCATGCCAGTAAATCCAGAGGCTAATGTCAATCACTATTTCATTGTTTTTGTAATTATAAATCATGCAGAATAGTACTGTGTAGTGCAAACTGCTGCAGAATGAAAACGTTTCACAGAGGTTGACTTTGCAATGTTAAAAAAATGTATAGTTGACTTTATAGAGAGAAGTCAGTGAAACAATCATATCAAAAATCTGATTGGATGTTTGTTTAATTTCCTCTGTTTTGCAACATGTACATGAGTTATAGTACATAGTTTACACAGTGTGTATTTACTGTAGGTACAGTACTAAGTTAAATGTATGTAGTTACACCACCACTAGCAACAATTGACCAAACAACAAATTATTCTTATATATATCATAGTATATTAATTGCTTTACTTTCAATGTAAATGTCCAATTTGGATCTCACATTTCACCTTTATGCCACCATGATCCACTCAGTCCTGTCCTGGTTACACACAAGACACAAATCAAAACAAACTGAAAGTATGTCAGTCAGTGCATGCAAAACTATGTTCAGTTTTTAGTTGCTAGGAGTCACCTGATCCTCCCTCTCACTGCGTATCCACAAGGCGTGCCAGCATATTTGATGAAACCGTCCACCATTCCCTGCATAGTTAACATTTTTTATTCACTTTCTCTCTATTTCAGTTTTCTCCTGTGTTGGTGCAGTCTGATGGATCAGTATGTCTACCACTAATAATATTGCCCAGGCCAGGAAACTGGTGGAACAGCTGAGAATTGAGGCAGGGATTGAACGCATTAAGGTAGGACGATAGTTTACTGCCATGTTTGTGTATGTGTGAGTGTGACTATTGATCCACATCTGACCGTTCTCTCCTCATACCTTTCTCTCCCTGTTTCCTCTTGTTCCTCCTGTTGCTTCCTGTCCACCATCCTCTTTTCCTTTCACTCTGCTTGTCAAATTTCTGTCCTCCCTCGCCATCTTTCCTCTCTCCACCTCTTGGCCTTCCCTCACCCCTCCCTCTCTCCTGTCAGGTGTCTAAAGCAGCAGCAGACCTGATGAGTTACTGTGAGCAGCACGCTCGTAGCGACCCTCTGCTGGTTGGGGTTCCCACCTCTGAAAACCCTTTCAAGGACAAAAAACCCTGCATCATCCTATAGCCGCGCGACGCCCCTCCTGTCCTCACACACAAACACCCATGCACATACAGACGCACACTCACACATACACATTCAGTACTTAAATTGATCCCCACACACATACAAACCCACCTACTTCGAGCAGCCCATCTAGTGCACACACACAAACCCACACATACACACACACACACACACGCACGCTCATAGAGACACACGCATTCCCAAAATAGCCACTCTGGAAACGCGCCATACCCCCGCAGCCACAGCTTGGGGGCAGGTATCTTGTGCTCACAGTGGCTGAGATCAGAATATCACTGAGTATGATCCAAGGTGCTTTGGTAATATTAATATATGCTGGTAAATTAACTAAGTGTCAGCTTAACTTGAAAAGGGATTTGGACATTAATAGTTGGTAGGAAACCAGGATTTCTCCCCCCCCCCCTTTTTTTTGGTCATGAAACAAGGGGTTGTGTAAGGGGTGGAGAGCAGTGCCATATGGGCAAGGAGTGGGAGGATGCTTGTGGGCAACAGAAATGGACGGTAGGCACTCCTGCCATCCGTGCCAAACACGACCTGCTGTCCCATTAAAAGCTCAATAAATGCTTTTTTCTTTGGTGGTAGTTAAAAAGGTCTGAGAGCTTTACCCTCGAGCCTGCCTGTGCTAAATCATGCCGGGTGATTTTGGAGCGAGGGGCTGAAGCCTTTGCCTTTATCGGGCTAGCATGTTCCCACCCAACAGACCTTCTCTGCCTGTGGCCTCACTATGGCCGTCTGCAGCAGCCTTTGGCCAAACCTCCAGCTGTGCCAACCTGTACAGAAAGTCGTCTCTAGATGCTGATCTGCTGTCACCAATTCCACTGCAGTTCATTACGGCTGTTGTTGAATTGAAAATGTCTAAGCTGACCTCAGATCTGCACCTATGAGGGGAACATAGTGAACTGCTCTACACAGAACTCAAGCTATTAACCCTGGACTTTTTACTGCATTTTTCTTAAGAAATACTTGTTTGTGAACTCAATGTTCATTTTGATATTTTGTTGAAACATTAATTAACAGATAAGATAATACTGTACTTTTTTTTATTTATTATTGTTTTACTTTGACATAGGTGTTGCCCCTGGCTGATACGGTATCTTCTCCAGTCTGACGTTAACTGCTAATGAAACGACAGGAGATCCAATTGTAAGCCAGGGGTAATCCCTAACCAGAAACCTGCTAGGATCTTAAACAAAAGTTTCTACTATACTTCAAGCCTCCCTGTGCATTACCCTGAGAGAGGGCAAGGTCGCAGACCGACCACACTTGAGAATCAGTCTGCAAGGACTGCGAGGCTGGAGGAGAAAACCCAAACTACAAAATTAAAAGTATAGCTGTCCCAAAAAGTAAAAAATTAAGCTTTCCCTTTCCTACCTTATGTTTTTATATGGTTAATGAAAGGAAAAGAAGAGATTTATTGCATCGGATAGTGCAAAGATGGAGGTGTTTGTTTTGTTTGCCTCTACAGTAGAGAAGGGGGTAGTCTTGTTTAAATGAATAAAAATTTTGGATTTAAATCAGTTTAGAGTAAGTATTATCTGGCTGTACCCGTCTTTAAAGTTTCCCCTTTCCCCAGTAGGAGAGCTTGCTTTAACGTGAGCTCAAACTGGCCAAGGAGTGGATCAGTAAGAGCCAGTTTCCTCCTCTCCTCCACGATGCTCCTCTTCTCTGACAAACCAAACTTGATTGTAAAAACTGAAGATAAAGTGAAAACAAAATGAAGTCAAGAGAAACAAACTAAGTGTATAAACTTTCTTTCAGACATGTGCAGAAGTGATAAGTTGAAGAGTAGCTGTTTTGGGTTTATTTTTGAGTTTCTTCTTTCTATGGAGTCCATGGAACCTGGTCAGTTCAGTATTACCCTGTACAGTGTTTGTAAGATACAAAATCTAAACACAGAAACCCCTTCTGTGGATGTTGGATTTTTTTAAAGTACTACTTATTCTGTTCTGTCAGTCAGGGTCATGTCTGTCTTCATTTATTTTATTTTATTTTTTGTCATTCAGGTTTTGGAGGCTTGCGATAGCGGAGGATGGTTTTAACCACAGATACAAACACCCGGTGAGGATATATAAAAATAATGTAAGGCATCATAGCCAGTTGGAGGATGAATCAAAATCGGACCTCATTCCATTGGCAAAAACCAGCCTCCTGATCTGTCCTTTAACATCAGAGCAGCCCACAAGTTTTTCTAAAGTGCTGGTGTTGGTGGGCAACTGGGACAACACACACACATAACACACAGTCTCTTGCAGTTGTTCTTTTAGGTTCGATCGTCAGAGGTCAAAGGTTAAAGGAGTTAAGGCTGGGCATTGCAAGCTGCTTTTGACGTTGAATTGCTGAAAGAAGGGAGCTTTCTGCTGTCATATTTACATGATGGGTTCAGCCGAAGCTTTCGTCAGGGGTAGCATACAGTGACAGAGCAGGGTGGAGTGGCATGGACAGGACTTATGGCTGCTGATGGACTGTCAGGGCAGTTGAACCCACTGCTTCTCTGTTCTCTAAACACTAGTTTGTATTTAGTCAAAAAAGTGTTTTGTTTTTCTTAAAATGAAGCTGCCTTGACCAACTTGTGAACTTGTCTTTAGAGGAATAGATTGACATTTTAGGAAGTACTTGAGAGTTAAATGGGAAGCTCAATACTACTCTCATGTGTGCCCATTAAATATGAAGCTAAAACCAGCAGCTGGTTAGCTTAGCTTAGCTTAAAGATTGGAAACAAGGGGAAACAGCTAACCATGGCTCTGTCCAAAGGTGTCAAAATCCACTTACCAGCACCTGGAAAACTCACCAATTAACATGTTAGATCTCATCTGTTTAACCTGTACAGGGAGCTGAGCTTCAGAGTTGTTGATAGGCTTTATGCTAAGCTAAAGCTTTGCTTCATATTTACTGTACAGAAATGAGTGATATCGACCTTCTCATCTAACTCTTGGCAAAACAGCAAATATGCATATTTCCTAAAATGTGAAAGCAATTTCTTTAACAACAAAAAATACAACTTTACAAAAACGAGGTTAAATTGCTAATTAAAATCCCTGCCTGTTCACTGTAGGCGATGGTTTCTGAAACAAAGCGCCGTGTCATCTCTCATTTGCATTTGTTCCAGAGAGAGCAGGCCGTTCCCAAAGAAAGAGCAGTGTGCGTGTGTGGGGGTGTCGGGTGCTAGTGTTTCGTGGCTAAAAAGAGCAGAGCAGTAGGTAGAGAAGGCAAAACAGAGGTGCAGGTGTGTGCGTGCGTGCACGTGCATTTGTGAGTGTGTATTTGTGGGAGGGACACTGTGTAAGAACACACAGTGCCTCCAGTGCTGTGCAGTGTCACATAGTAATGTTACTGTACTGCAGCGCCACAATTCCAGGTCAGGGTGAGTCTGACTGGAGGAGAGGTCATGTGACGCTGTGTGAATCAGAACAACATGTATGGCCTTCACTCTCTCACTCTTTTTAACAGTCGGAGGTCAGTGTGCACATTCTGGAGAAGAGTAAAAAAGGTTTATGTCACGAGCTGAAATTGCTCAGATGATTTGTGGGAAGCTATTTTTCATGTGATGACAAATAATGAGCCCAACAATAGTCACAAAGCTGACAAATTCAAGTTTTTTGAAAGAATTTCAGCTTTATCTGTGCCTGACTCAGCTACATTATATTAGCTGCAGTTTATTTGAACCACTCGTTTAAGCCTTAGAGACCTAAAGGAATTGTTTGGCATTTTGGGAAATATGATTATTTGCTTTTTGCAGAGAGTTAGATAAGCGGATCGACACCACTCTCATATCTGTCCACTCAGTATGAAGCTAAAGCCAGCAGCTCATTAGCTTAGCTTAGCTAAAAGACTGAAAAGAAGGGGATACCGCTAGCCTGCCTCTGTCCAAACAGAATCCCCCTACCAGCTGCTGTAAAGCTCACAAACTAACAAGTTATATCTCATTGGAGTCATTGTCGTCATCATGAAGTTGCTAGGCAACCAGCGGAGGCTCCACTATGTCACTGCACCAGCCCTTCGACCTGCTCATGGATTTGCCTCTTCTGTCAAACCCTGACGTTTAGACGGCAAACGTCTATGATGTATCGAACCACCCAACATGTTGAGAAAGGCTGTATTTTTTGTAATTAGAGTTCTTACAAATGTCAGTGAGGTTTAAATTCCTTTATCTAATCTGTAGATAATTGAAGAGATGGTTAGACCTGAGGAACCAGCTGAAGAAACACAATAACTATACAAACAGAAACCTGAGTGCAAACTGCAGTGACGGGTAGGAAGTAACTCAGAATTACTGATCTGGGATGAGATTACTTTTCCGAGAATCTGAACCTTTGTAAGATTTAATTAAAAATAGATTCATTGTTCAGTGTTTAGGAAAAGGAAAGGAAGTTCCTTATAATTTCTTTGTGAGGTGCCGCTAAAGTCAGAGGATTACCTGCAAAAGCAAAATACATCAAATAGTCATACATACGTGTCAGCACACACATGCATACACACACAGTTGTTGTCCTGGAAATGTCTGACAGATGCTTTTTTTTTAATCATTATCATTATCATTCCATAGCTGGATGGGCTTATAATCAGAGGCAGCCGGCCTGAATCGCTGGTTTGGCTGACAGTTTGTCTGATTGGTTGGTTGTTAATTTGCCTTATAGTGGCGTATATTGTGTTAATGCAGGTCTTGGGGTTATCAGATCAACAAAATGAACAGAGTTAAAGTAGAACGCACGCTCGAGATGGAAATCCACCGGTGTTGTGATACAAAGCGAGCCGGCGGTGAAATTCATTTCTGGTCGGGTGGGGAGAGTTGAGGCTCCCCACTGGTAAACTTTGAAATCAAACATCACTCAATCGGCTCTGAGCCCTTCCCGAGACTCATCTTTTGCGTTCTGATCTTCTGTGTATGCATACAGTATATGTATCTTTTTGCCTTGATTGATTATGAAGAAAATATATCTATTTTTTGTAATTGTTCTCTGATGTGCCATAACTCATGTTTTCTTGCACACTGTTAATATTTTGTGGATATTGCTGTTAAAAAGATGATATTGAGAAGTAGATAACATTAATAAAAACATGATATAATAACACATGCTCTTGTGTAATTTTTACTTTTATTTATAGCCATGCTGGCAGTATGGTTCTATTTATGGATGTGTGTCAGTTGGTCTGCCACTTTGGTGCAGACTCAAATATCTAAACAAATAACAGATGCAATGCAAATTCAAAGTTCCCAGAGGATGAATCCTAATGACTTTGGTGACCCCCTGTATTTGTCCGATACTCAGGTTTATGACCAAATACTAATGGCATTCCCATCAACCACAGCTGTGCTTTGTGTTTACTGCTAATTAGCAATTGTTAGCTTGCTAAAGTGCTAACATAAGATGGTAAATTGGGTAAATATTATACCGGCGAAACATCAGCATGTTAGCACTGGCCATGTGAGGGTTAAAATACTGTGCATTGCCAAACATTGCCATTAAAGCTGGGTTTAATTACAATGAAGGACGAACATTGGCTGATGTGAGGCATCCATATTTGTTTGGTTTCCCAGTCGTAATTACAAAGTTGACGTGAATGCTAGTTGGAAACTCATAATTACAATTACATGACATGAACACGCCGTCAGTATAGTCTCACAGAGCGGCCTGCCAGCATGTCTGTAGACTCATAACTGTTGTCAACAACTTCAGTTTATTGAATTTATTTCCTTTGTTTTTATTTTCATTTTTGTGTTGTCTTTGTGGGTGCGTGTGGCTTTTTTATTGCACATAAACACCCGTGCTCTCTGGCCTAATGGGTACATTGTGTGCAGTACAAAAATTTGCTGCACCAAAACAAGGAGCACGGCTAGGTAAAGCCTCCCATTTGGGTCATTTGACAGGAATGTAATTGTTCCAAGGCCTCTGTCTCAGGCCGTCTCTGTGCCCTCTGAAGCACTGTTTCAACAGTCACGAGTCTCCTCCAAGTTTCAAACCATGGCCCACCCTAATCCCTCTGCAAGTCAAAGCCAATCATATTTAGGGTGAATGAACCACAGCCAATCAGAAGGCAGTCCCATCACAAGTCACTCCCCTGTCCAGCTGATCGTAAACAAATGGGAGGTCCATGTGCCTGAATGTTCCCTCTTGCCTGCACTGCAGTCTGAGCTGTGTACAGACATGTGAGCCGAGGGTGGAGCGGGGAGCAAAACACAATGAAAGGAGGGCAGAGGGGAGGATGAACCGCTTGTACCGCGTTGCAGGAACATTTTGCTACCTAATCATGTGGAGATACAGTGCCATGGGTGGGGTTAGATCAAGACTAATTTGCACATGCATCTGCAGGTTTTATTGCATTATGTGATGTACAACATGTACAAAACTAGAATGCAAGAAGCGCCGGAGACATTTTATAAAAAGTTTTTGCAGTCTTTCCTGCAGATTGTTTCCCCACCCCTGCTTCTTTACTTGTAGGAACAGAACGTCTGCATCAGCTGGTGTTGCCTTTGTTCCAAACACAAAAGAGTTTGTTTCCACCGCCGTTTCTCTCTCTGACTGACGTTTACTACAACAAAAACGTTTGCGGTCACTGACAAAGACTTTGCCCCAAGTGTGCATGTTTTTTTTTTCCCCATTACTTCAAACCAAATGTAAACTGCAGTTGCATGACTCAGCTCTAGTTCCAGTTTCATGACGCATACATGGCTTTTGTTTTCAAATCTGAGCATGCATGTCTTGATAAAGCAGTAAATCAGATGTGAATATACAATAATTTATTGACAGGACAAAACTAGACCATAAATAGCTACACAAACTGATACAATCAATACATTACTGTTGTAGCACTGTTTAGTTCAACAGGTATTTCATCAAAAAAGGCACAAAGATATTTACTATGGTTCTTTTGCAGCACAATGAGAATATACGGTCAGATCAGACAGCTCCTGACACTGCTCATTCTGTGTCCCCCTTTGACCACAAACATCATATTCTGTGCCTTTTGCAATTTTCTTTGGCCAATAAATCCTTTAACTCGAACATCATTTCCATTACAGTTTCCATGGTGATGAGTCCTCCGCAAGTTCAGCTGTTCATTTCAAGAACGCACACTGCACGCCCAGTCTTTTCTAAAGAAAGACCCAAGTATCATACATGCATACCACACACACACACACACACCTTCTCTCCAAGGACTCTCCCATGTCAGAATACACAAGAATGTTGGGCATAGTTTCATTACAACATTCCTGTCCAATCCACAGAAACACAGGTCTTCCAGGTACAAGTTGGGGCGTGGACATGCTTTTGTCAATGTCACTACTCCACTTATTGATTGTCACACCCCATAAACATTGTAAGTAGCCAAACAGGAGCACAAAATAGAGGCTTAGAGCTAGTTTAACTGAAGATGTAAAAACAATCTGGTTGGGGATCTGCTTTTCTGTCTGCATCTTTTGCACAAAACAGATTTTGTGAACTGGCCTCCACTCCGACCGTTTCAGTAGTCACTGAATGAGAATCCTTGGTTCCTGCTTGTCAGTCAGGATAGCACGTCCCAGTTCACTCCAGGCCATCCCTGCATGAGCAACAACGGATCCTTCAGTTCATCAGTATCTGATCCCAGAAAGCTCCTGTTTTTGTTGGCGTATGCGGGGGCCAGAGCCTTCAGCGTTCCTGCAGGACCAGTTCAGGCACCCACTGGTTAAGGCGCCGGCTTTCCTGGCAGTAGATCCCCACCTCTTGTAGTCTACAGTGGTCTGCCTGGGGGTTCTGCATGGAGGGAAAAAAAGGCAACATCAAATTCATGTTCAGGCTTTTGTAATTCAGTGTCAAAACAAAAAAACTAAGAAAATTGCGAGAAATGGCACATATAGTTCCAGAAAGTATAATTAAAGTTCACTCACATACCACCAAAAGTATGAAGCAACATTTTAGCTACTGCAGGAAAATAATCTGTAATACTACATTTCCACTGTGGCCTGTCAGTTCCAAAAGAGAGGGCTGTACCGTAACCAGCATGCAGTGGAGGTCTCGGTGCTCCCCCTGGTTTCTGTTGGCATCCACAGCACCCAGCAGCTGCTGGAGCCGCTGAACCCCAGAAACTCGCAGAATGGTAAGGCCGCTGTCGCAGCAGAAGGACTGTAGCAGGGTGAAGTGGATCTGCAGCGCCACATCGTCTGCATCGTCAGCTGCCAGAACGCACAGGACCACACTGTCTGGGTCTCTGAGGAGAAAAGAGGGTAAACAGTTTGTTTTAGACAGACACTTGCACTCACGTCTGGGGCGGTTAGGCTGGGAAAAGTTATTCTCTGAAATGCAAGAGAAGCAAATACTTGTGTGTTTTAAACATTATAGGCACTGTGAAGGCAAACTTAACAGTTTCAACTCACACATTAAGAAGTTTAGCGGATTCATAGATGCCAACGGTCAGGCAGTCTTCTTTCTGAGCGGTCACCAACAACTCCTCCAGAGCCAGACTGACAGACTGCATCCTGAGAAGGAAAGACAGAACAATTAACCTTTTGTATTTTTTTTTTTTTTTTTAACACTGGCCATGTCATACACCTGCTGAAGTTCTTTAATAAATGGGTCCATTATTGTACTAATCAATTTAATTAAATGTTAAAATACCTATAAATAATGAGAAAGCCCAAGAAATGTCAGATAAAAAGCTCTCAGTTATTAATATATCCTCCAGTTACAACAGTTTCAGCAGCCATGTTGCATGACTTTGATTAAATAAAGTGGTTCCCATGCAGCCTCCCTGCTGGCTGTGCAACATGCATGCACAGAATTGCTCTAGCAAGTGCTAAAATAATGAGGAATAATGAAGATGCATGACTTTTTAAAACTCCAAAATGATTTATGCATCAACTTATACAGTGTGTTGTCAAACGAAAAGATGGTAGCAGTCCTGGCACCGAGATACAAAACATTTGGTGCTGCGAATCTCTGCAATCCAGCCGGAACTCCAAAACTCACAAACTGTGATTTTACTTCAGCTTCAGCAGTTCGGGCAATGTAATTGTCAAATGACGAAATGCATTCCTGTCCAGCGCGTGATTTCCACCCACATGGCTTAGACAGCCATATAACGCCCGCTAAACCAGGCCAAGTGCACACACAAAAAAAAAAAAAAGCAAGAAATCTCACCTGTTCTCGCTGGACCCAAAGCTTTTCTCTGGAATCATCTTTGCAAAATTAAAAATGAATCCCAGTGAGAAACTCGTGTAGCAGTAGTCCGGTGAATTTGAATGCGACCCCCCCCCCCCCCCAGCGTGTTCAGGCTGTGCAGGAGCGTCTGTTGTTGGCAACGTCGGCGAAACACTCTTTATACCGGAGCTGAGAGGAGGGCGGCACCGAAACTACCCGAGATTCGCAATTGGCTCCAAAGAAATCCAACGTCTCTCTCTCTGTCATGTGGACTGGTGGTTTGTTGATTGAGTGATGGTGTTAAACAACGTGGAAGTACATATGATTTGTCATTCTGGCTTGGTGATCTGTGTGACATTACAGTGCACACAAAGAGAGGATCAATCAAATCAAATCAAATCAACTCATTCAAAATAAACCTCCTGAATATGTCTGGACCACATGCAGTTGTGCAACATGAGCTCATCTTTTCATAACGTCCCAAGTTTCCATAACCGAACTTCAGTGATTATGAAATGACTACTGCCATCTGGTGGCTGACTGAGGGACAGAAAAGTCTGAAATCCCCTCATACGGTAAATCTGAAAGTGATTTCAGATTTAGGAGGAGGCTGAAGTCATACGTGCAAATCAGTCACATGTTCGAGCAAGAAATTCATGCAAACAAAGGCTTTTTCTTAGTTTATTTTCTTTTTGTAACAGTATAATTAAAACAACAAGAACAAAACAAACACAACAATGTCTCAAGACTGAATAGAAAAGCATTTGTGTAGGAAAACCCAAGCAAGCTCTTGAAAGGTGAATTAAAATGAAAATAGCGTTCACCTTTGATCCTCTTTATGGCAACCCAAAAAAATAGTGACTGAAAACGCAACTGACATGGTTTATAGGAGTCAATCACAGTTACAGTATGAACATATTCAGTTTGCTATTGTTAGGAGTCATCTGAAACTCAAAGATGACATAGTTCAGGGTCACTTTCAAGGGTCATTTAGTAGTTGTTCTAGAACTTTCAATCAAATCACGCGATCTTCATCAGCAGATGGAGTTTGCCCAGATGTCATGGAATATACGTGTTGAATATGTAATTTTTTTCTAAGCACTTCTCATCCATGTTGGAGTAAACGTTGATTTTCAGGGTTTATTCTTGACCCTGGAAAAGGCAGTTGACAAAATAGCATCATTAGCAGGTGTGGAGCTTTTGATCACATCACATGATCTTTACTCGTTTACTTAATGTGTTTCATTGTATTTGATAAATCTGGGAGGTTCATATTATTGGATCTGTAGAGCTCCAGCTGATCTTTCGGCTCCTCAATAACCTGGTTCTCAAAGAAGCTGTCGGCGTAGTTCAGCATCCGCTCCACAGCGGTCAACAGCAGTATGTCGGTGTCCTGGTCCAGGTCCAGCTCCTCGCTGTAGTTCTTCACCGGCAGCACACAGTTCAAGGGGATGCCCAGAGAGTCACTCAACTCCCGCGCCTGAAAGACACCGAAAGAAGTGCACATGGACGAAGTTATCAGTACCACCTCAGTGATTACAGCATCGCCGTTCCCAATACGGTTTCTTGAGCATCTTAACATGGTGGTCCTGTGGAGGTCATACGTTTGTGGCTATAAAACAAATGGTTACCTTATTCTGGATGTAAACACTGCGATAAACATTCTTTAGGTCTTCTGCCACCAGCGGACAGGCCTCATCTACTTTAGTCATCAGCAGAATCTGAGGGAGTCCTTTAGGAAGTTCAGAAGTGGAGAGAGATCAGAAGAACAAAATTATAGAAAAGACCAGACTGAAATAAAGGGTGCTGGTGTCAGTTGGTGTCACAAATTAGAAATGTCTGTAACATATTACGATACATATATATAACATTCTGAAAATAACTTTGTTATTCTGCTAACCCAGCTGGTTGGTCTTTTTACGGATGACAGCGAACTTGTCCAGCATCTTTTGGGAGAGGAGGGAGACCTTGCAGGTGTCCACCACATAAACCACACAGTGAATCACGTTGTTCAGAGTCACTTTCTGCCTAAAGCCGGGAGCGTCCGCCAGCAGAGGAGTGGAGGCGCTGAACTGAGGAACGGATAAGGCAAGAGGCAGATTCATTTGTTTTGAATCACTTAATAAAGCATGTGAATATCCTACATTCTTGCCTCTAAATCATGAAGATGCAGGGGTTTTGTAGGTAGTTAAATAGGAGACCTGGTAGCGGTCCATTATGTGACCCTTGTAGATGTTGACCAAGTCCTCGATGTCCAAGCCAGCATCAGCCTTTTCCTCCAGCCCCATTGTGTCACACAGGATCAGGGGAACTGCTCCACCGCCTTTCCCTGCCTTGATGGTGTAGGTGCGGAACTACAGGACAGACGCAATATGTAATTTAATGGGACAAGCAGAATAATCAGACCATGTGGAAAGTTTTATATTCTTATCACAAGCAGTCATGGAAATGGAAATGTTGGACACGTTGTCTTTTTTCATGTTTTGTTGCTGCTAACCCAGACTACAATCTGACTTATTGTTTGGTTGTAGCAAACAAAACGGACAAATCTCACTGTCAACGTATCGGAGCATCACATAGAGTCGGACTTGTGCCGGTACCTGAGTGGTCACGCTCTTTTCTGCTGTACCAGCGATGGCCTGGGATGTCATGTTGCCTCGAAACACTGAGTTGATGGAGTTGAAGAAGCTGGACTTGCCGGCCCCCACGGGTCCCACCAACAACACCCGGGCTTGATGAACCGTTTTAATGTCGGGCATGTAGCTCAGAATGGACTTAATCAACTGCTGCTTTCTCCTAGAGGTGAACAGAAATGATACAGACAGCATTTACAGGTCTAATGCACGTTAGCTGCAGAGAATTATTATAATGTAGAGAGTTTGAAAGTCTGTTGCACCCCTCTAACCACACCCAATAGTGATGTCACAGTGTACCAACACACCCTGGAGTACACTTCTACATCACTGCAGCAAGGTGTGGAGTTAAACCACAAGGAGCACGTTTAAAATAGATGACAATCTCAGATTTATAATACTAAACCTTTTAAAGTAAAGTTAACATGGAGTCACCTTCGAGAAATAAGAGGTAACAATTGATAAATTTCAGGCAATTGCATTTAGGTTTTAGACACTTTGTGCTTTGTTTTAGTCTGGATACTCAAATACTTTTACACAACTTTTAAATGAGTTCAGTCATCGTAAACGAAGTTGTTAAAGATGTCTACATACTCGGCACTCCACTGGCTGTTTCTCCAGGGTTTGGCCAGGAGATCTCCCAAGCCTGCATGTGGAAAATAAAGTCACTGTAACACGGTGGCTTATACTATTCTCAAATTCAAAATGAATTCACTACAGTCCACTTTAATTAAACAATGTCGTTCTTATCTATTTCAGTTCCTAAAACAAGCCCAACCCTGTTTTTTCCAGATCGTCTGGAAGGAAACAGACACACACCTTCAACTCGATACACCTCAAACTCAGTCAGCGTCAGCTCTGCTCCGTGCACGGCTGCAGCCTGAAACGCGAAGCTCGTTCCTGGGTTGGACTGGAACTGCGGTTTGTCCTCGTGCAGGAACACCAGAGCGCCATAATCCGGACCCGCGCCTGCGTCGGTGAAGGCGCGCTGCCCGCCGATGCCCGCCACCCTCAGCGGTTTGTTTCCCTCTGCGCTGAGGCTGTAGAGGAAAGCCTCCTCGTCGTTGACCCCCTGCCCGCTCTGGGTGTAGTCTTTGCAGGTGTACGCCCCGAAGACGAAGCCGGCGACGTCGTAGGCCACGACGACAGTGGGCCCCTGTCTGTCGCAGCGAGCGTGGAAAGCGGCTGCGGTGAAGCCGTGGACGCTGGCTTTGTAGAGCAGGTGGAGCCTGGCGTGACCGAGGAGCGAGAGCAGCTTCTTCTGCTGATCTTTAGACAGGCCGGATGTCACCACAGACATGATGGAAGAGGGAAGACTGTCCCAACAGACCTGAGGATGCAGCACTATGATAATCACTTCTCACTTATGTAGATTCTACTGGATTCTATTTGGATTTCATTTAAACACAGTTAGGGGGATGGAGGTATAAGGCATGGTGTGACGAAGTACACGTGCTTTGTTGTCTAAGAGTTAGAAAGTGACAATACATCCTACCTAATGGATTTCTACTTTAGAGATGCTTTACGGACCAGAAAGGCTCTTAGCAAGCCGAGGAAGAAGCTGGATCTTTGTGTGTTGATACGCCACACACATCACTACAGCAAAGACTGTCCAAATCCAAGAACCGTGTCTGATTAGATAAGAAATATCATGAAAGAGCACGAAACAGAAAACGCAACTATCCCCTGTTCGGTCAGACAAAAGAAAAACCTCACACATAATAAATGCATCGATACTTGAAACAGCTGTGCGACACAAACATGTTTCATTGGAGTTCAGTCGATGCAGTTAAATGGTAGCAAACTTACGCGCGGCAGAAGAACGAGTGTTAAACGCAGGAGGGCAGCTGTGGCTCAGCTCAGTCTGTGTTTCCCCGTCGAGGTGAAAGCGTAAGTGAAAGCGTTTTTTTCTGGCGGTAACATGGTCAGATCTCTGGGTGTGTTCCATCCTATTCTATAGCCTATAAAAACCACTTTATGTGGGACGTTGGGTTTTTGAAGTCTTCAATGTAAAATGCAGAAGTTAACTGGAGACTCGGGTAACTCAGTTAAGTAACAATAACCACACCACAATGAAAAAAATACTAAAGTCCCACTAAAAGTCGTGCATTTAACACCCTGCTTAGTAAAACTGCATTCGTTTTGGCAGAAAAATGTCAAAATGTACTAAAAAGTATCGAAAGTAAATGCACTCATTATGCAAAATGTATCTTATATGTAAATATTATTGGAATATTATTACTGATACATTGATGTGTACATGTAAGCAGCGTTTTAATGTTGTCAAGGTAGAGCTGAGTTTAACCATTTATAGTGTTGGACATTCTGTTGTATAAGTACAGGTATATGTATGAGTATTGATCTGAACAGTATAGTAACTACAGCCGTGACATAAATGTAGTGGAGTAGAAGTATAAAGTACTACAAAAGTACTGTACAAGTACCTGAACATGACACATAACTGAAGTGCTTGAGTAAATACTTCTTTACTTTCCTCCACTGGTTTCTATCGTTTTAATTTTAGTCTATGGAAAGGTAGAACTGTTCAGACGATCATTTCTTTAATTGCTAGTGTTAAAAAAGGTCAAAAACTTGACCTCATTTGATTTCAGATCTGCATTTAAGTCTAACTGTCAGACTGCCCTTTGTTTTCAAGATGTTTGCAACCATTAAGGCCACAGTCACTAACGGCAGAGAGCATTTCCACAGGCAACAGTATAAATCTTGCACTGGAATGAAAACTCTGAATCCCAAAGCGGCTGTTAGAGAAAATGTTTCTGCAAACACGAGAGAGGGTTAACTTGTTTTGAGCTGCAACACATTAATAACTTCATCCAACGTCCACAAGGCAGCGCCGCTGAGGAACTTCAACAGACACTTTTGGATGGTGATGCACATTCTTTATTCATACATTACTCACGGCCCCACAACCCACACATTTTGTTACTGTATGTACTTACAGATAATTATAAAGTAACAGGTTCTCAGTGTTCAGCCCACCATCTCTGCCTGCCTGCACTCTCCCACCACAGTGCTTTGCTCTCTGTCTTCATGAATATCATGAATGAAACAACATACAGTATACAGTATTTTATACATGCGGGACACATAAACATTGTTACAATTCACTTTGCAAGGGTTCAAGTAGTTCTTACCCATGATTACAATCCCCCAAAAATCATTCTTCTGGCAGCCTTTTGTAGAAAAAAGACAGACGTGTACTTTTTTGGGGGTTGGGCTTCATTAAAGTTTTAATTCATTTTGTATGTTTTAACATGTGAATAAAGGAAAGAAAGATGATTGCACAAAATAAAACAAGTCCACGATAACAGCTTAAAGGTGCATTCATATAATTACAAAATATATTTCAGATTATTTAGAGATACTGAATCAAAATGACATTTGTTTCTCCATTTGGAGGCAGCATTCAGACGGAGTGGTGTCTTTGTGATCTCGTGCTTTGGTATTGAGGAAACTCTGTTTGTCACCTTCACATTTGTGTGAACTGATCCTTTTACAAGGCAAAACAGCAACAGAGATAATCTGTCTGATTTAGTTACATCTCAACAGAAAATCACCACGTCTCTTCTTTGACATCCAGACAAAAGGAAATAAAGAGGAGAACAATGGACAGACACAATTACAATTAATAAATTACATATTACCAATTGCTTTGCTATGTTTAAAACTTACAAATCTCTTAATTTCCTGGGAAGTCTTGGAAAAAAACGATGTAATTTGGTTCTAATTACAGGTGAAATAGAGTCGAGTTAATGTAGTTAGTTACATTAAGAGTGTAAGCAATTGTATATTTCCAGAAGGAACTGCTCCATTTAAGCCATTCATTTATTATTGGCAAATTTACTTTGTATATATGTCAGATTGTATTCTGTTGTGCTAGGAATTAATTAGAATAATGAGTTGCAGACTGTATTTGTTTTCTCTATAAGTAGTATTAAATTATTTACTCAATTCCAGAAAACATTATAGGAAACGATGAAGAAATCATGGACATATAAAATAAAGCGTTGCTGTGCACTGTACTACAGCAGTTCAGCAGCATGATCTTTGATGACTTTCATTTTCAGGATTACTTTGTTCCAAATATAAATTATTTTTTAATTTTTTCATATTTACAAAGCACAACGTGGAAAGCTGTCGTTACCACCCGCTGTGACTACACCATGACTTTATGTTGTGCAAAAGACTTATCATATCATATGCATCATATCAACAATCAAAATACATCACTTTTAATGTTTTTTTTTTCTTTTGTTTGGATTAAGATAAGTCAACATCTATTTCTACAAAAGCATTTGCTGAATCCTGATTAGTATGATTTTAAGCACTTGTAATGGATTACAATTAATGACCAAAATGATTGCTGTAATGCTATTTAATTTAATCTGGTGCTCTAATCCCTGCACACAGATTTGTCTTTGCACACTCAGATTCGGTAATCTCAGATTCAGCAGGCGATTATCGCTCACTGACACCACACACGTCACATCTGGCACGTTTGCTCTGCAGAGATCTCGAGGTTAACAGCGAAGCCCCGGAGGTACAATACTTTTTAAAGCAGTTACAACACACACAGCTCCCCTCCTGTGTGCTCACGGCGCTCACAACACACACCTGACGATATAGACATCTTCTGTGCTAATCAGACAAATATCATTTTAGTAAATAAGAGAAATACAATCCAACCAATGCTTTAATGAACAAAAGTTTGCACACTCTTTGTCATTTGGGAGCATCTGGAGTAGTTTCATTTACTGAACAATCTGATCATTTCTGTTACAGCGACTGGTAAATGATGCATTAAAAGCAGCAAAATGGGCTCTTAAACATAGCACAGACTATCACACTTCAGTGCTGAATGTATAAAGAAAACAAGCCTACACATAGTGCCTTTAACCCCATGTACGCTCACTATATGGACTAACCTACGTCAGCTTTCATGTGGCTCCACATGTTTGTAGCCCGACATGCTTCTCTCGCAGCCAAAGCAATCTCCTCTACTGTTTTGCACAGGGTCATGGGTCAAGAAATTCATGCAATACTCCCCACAGGAATGTGTGTCATTCTTGGATAAAGATAAATAAGGGCCTTTAGTGCAAAAGTAGCCCACAAAGAAGTGATTAACCAAGAGGAGAAGGGGTGAACGTCCCATGTTATTACACGCTCAGCTGTGTTCGTGCAGACAGGGGCCATATAATCCCTTTCTTTCCCCACAATCTGCCGTTCTAACTTTCTATTTCCCTCACACACACACACACACATTTCCATACTTAAACTCATATTCACCCTCCATCCTCCATTGCTGCATCCTCAAGTCTGTCTCAAAACTCTATCTTGCAGGCAGGAAAGGTCTCGTCCTGCATGGCGACAGTGCTGTTGGATCCCAGCACAGTGATGCCCATCTCCTTCTGTTTGTCCAGCGTCTGCTGGTACCACTCCTGCATCGGCACCGACTCAAAGGTAGGGATCACTGTAACCTGCAGATCCAGAGAAATTAGAGAAATAGCCAAATTAAACATTATAGGAAAAGGTATGGGGCCCACAGATACATCAGGGCATCTCAAATAAAGTTTCAGTCAATAGTTCTTTCTGGTTAACTTCTGGTTTTCTAGCTTTCAGTTCATGATGTATTTTGCAACAGCGGGTCTCTTTAATCTGTGCTTCTAAAAAAAGCTAAATAATGACACTGGGATTTTAACCAAGATAAATAAAAACAAAATTGTAACAACTACAGCTTTAAACCAAGAGTATTTTCTTTCTTTGGTAGGACTCATTACTATATAAGATAACCACCAACATCATGTAATATATGTTTCAGTGAAGAATCCAATCGTATGTGTGAGTTTCTACCTGCATGGTGTCAGGCCAGGATATCTTGCCGTCCAGTAGTGCGTCCAGCGTGTGCCTCAATAGCTCTTCTCTCTCTGGACTTTCGCCGCTGATGATGTAACAGGAGGAGCGAACGCATCTGAAGAAGTCCACACTGACAGTTGCAGAGGAAGTTCCAGAGGGAATATAGGCCAGGTCCACGTACACACTGACTTCACCAACAGAGGGAGACTTAGGGCCTGTCACAGGAGAGAGAGGAGAAACTGCGGCTGTATGAATCTGCTGACACAGGACATCCTTAAGACTGCAAAATACACAAAGGTAAAGAATCAGAGAAATGTACAGTATTTTACATAATTTACATTTTACAAACTCATACCTGAATTGGGTGAGGATTTTGCCGGTGCTGGGCGGTTGGTGGAGGTAGGCGTACGAGTAGCAGAGACGTTCCCCTTTGCGCCTCCACTTTGGTTTCCTGTCCTGCTTTTCCCTGAGCCTGAGCTTGGGGAGGCCTCAATAACCTGGTAACACAAAAGGAAAATGGTTATTTGTTCGATTTTACTCCAGTCATTATAATAAACATTCATTTTATCCTCAAAATCATTATAACTTGGCAAATGTGTGACTCAAAATTCCTCAAAGTGTGCATTATATTAAAAAGTCATCTGGGTGCTCAAAATGTCTAGCATTCATAAAAATCATGAATGCTCAGAAAGTATCTGCTTACTTCAAGGTGCTTTTTGGAAAGAGAAGAGAAGAGTAGTGAAATGCTAAATTAAAATGTGAATTGAAGGTGTAAAATACCTCCTTTGCTGACAGTTTAACAGAATGGTTTAACTTTATATTTCACATTGAAAGCGCCTTGAAATATTTTCTCACATTTCTTTTCCATTCTTCTTTTATGTTTTTTTTTGTAGTGGAAGTTAATTGCATATTTTCAAAGGTACCTGTGGGCCTGACATATGAGAGAAAACTATGTGCGTCAAAATGTCAAATGTGTTTTAATGTCAGTAATTATAATTACAGTAACTTTTCAGTTTTCTAAAATAGATTACACTTTTCAACCCTGACCAGGACTAAATACTTAAAGAGGACACAGTGCTGTGCCTTTATGATCCCAAAGCATGTCTGGTACACGGATGCTAAGGCTTGATTGCAGCAACAATAAAAACATATGTTAACCCAAAAATGTAGCCTAAAAACATGCATTAACTCATGCGCCTTGTTTTCTATGTTAATAAGACAAACTCACAGCAGGTGTTTTTTTCCCTCGCATGCCAGTGGCTTTTGCTCTCTTGCCGTGAACATCAGAGTCAGACTGAGGAACGGGCATGGAGGCGTCAGGATTTGGGGGCAGGGGCGGACTGTCCCTGAGTGGGGCTGGAAGAGGGTCCTGGGGCAGAGCCTGACTGGAGCGGGGGGAGTTAGACGGCTTGCTGCATGACTCATCATCATCTGAGTCCAGAGCTCCATCTGCTGTGGTGGACGGGCAGTCCTCCGTGCAGATGGGGGCGTTGGACTCGCTGGGCGACGTGTCCTTGGGGTTGTTGTTGTTGTTGCCATGATGATGTTGAGCAAAGGCTCCTCTGGAGGGCTCGCTCGCACCTGAGCCGGAGTCAGGCGCTTTGAAATGCTTGAACTCACAGGGGGAGACCAGACATAAATCGACATCGTGAGCTGACGTCTCAAAAGGAAGTGTGTTTGGAGGCCGCCCCATCTCTGAACCCTGCCCTAAAGACCTTGGAGGCTTCTTCACTGGCAAAGACACCCCCACAAAATGACCTCCATTGGAGTGGGAGTTATGAACACTGTCACTGTGGCTCACAGGGGTTGGTCCCTGCTCTAAAGACATGGATAGTGATTCATCTACTTCTGTGGACTGAGGCGAGCCCACCTCTGCTGGCATGGAGTGTGTAGTGGTGGTAGCGACAGAGGGGGAGTGGTCAGAAGATCCATCTTTAAATGTACCCAAAGAAAGGAAACTTAGTTGCTTCTCTCTGGGGTTTGTGTGGCCCTCTGGGGTGCCTTTGGGCTGGCATAGCTGCCCCTCACTTTGCTTGGATGATCCATTTGGCTGGTTGACATCAGTTGACTCGAAGTTACCCATCTGGGCCTGTAACCTGCTGAGAGTGGCCCTGTTGCACCACACATCATCTGGGGACAGACAGTAAGGAGTGTGGCCTGCACTGTTGGGCCGTGAATCAGGGGAGGCGTGCTCTATGGTCTGCTCGTCAAGGCTGATAGGGGCCTGGTTCTCTGGAGAAGATCGCGAGGGAGGGCTGTTTCTCAAAGCCCCATCCAAGAGAGTGTATTCAGTCGGGGTTATGTCTTGCTGGACTGTGCGCTCGTTCTTTGGCGCCTTGTTCAAGGGAGAAGGAAATCCTATAATCTTTGCTGGTTTGGCAGCATTTCCAAGCTGGTCTCCAAGCACTTTCTCTCCAGTCCAAGCCTTACCTTGCACTCCATTATCACCACTCTCTCCTCCCATTATCACTGCACCTGCTGCTTCTTCCCCTAGTGTATCAGCAGCTTCATTGCTTGACTCTTTGCTCAGACCACCATGGCTCCTTTCATTTCCTGACTCACTGCTTTTCTCTTTTCCTTTATCTGCTGTTTCCACCTGCGCCTTTTCTCTTTCAGTTTCCTCCCGGAGCCTGAGAAAATCTGCTGTCATATCCTCGGGGGTAGACATTTTGGAGCCACAGAGATTCTGCTGCTCTGTATCAAGACCTTCTGGCTCTTGGGTTTCTAACACAGTCCCAGCGTCGGGTGTTCTTAAGTTGTTATTTGGCACTTCAGTGTTTACATGTACCTTCTTGCCATTATTTACCTCCTTTCCTGATGGTTTTCTTGTTTTCTTCACCCCTGTTTTAGAGTCATTTTTTGCTTCCTTTTTGAGCTTAGTTTTATTTTCATTCTTTGGTTTGGAAGGGAGCACGTCCTTTTTCCCCTGATTGTTCCTCATAACGGCGTTCTCCTCTTTATTGCCAGGCTTCTCCATCTTTTTCCCATCCTTCCCTCCTCCTTTCTTTGAAGTATTCTTCTCTGACAACGCTGCCTTTTGCTTCACACCTGCCTCTTTGATTCTGCTTTTATCAGCATCTCTTGTAGCGACTCCATTTGATACCTTTCCTTTTTCCCTTACTTGTACCTCCTTCCCCCCTTCTTTAACTCCTCGCTCTTTTCCATGTTTAGCTGTTGACTCCTTCCCTTGTGACTTGCCACTGTCCTGGCTCTCTGTCCTCCTGGTCCTTCTGTCCTCCCCCAGCTTCTCCAGGTCCCCGGTGGTCACCGTGGGTTTCTGGAGGAAGGCCAGCCCCTTCAGCTTCTCCAACCCCTGCAGCAGCTTTGCCTGTGGGGTAAGACCAGGGAACAGCACCCTGACCACCTTCTCCTGGGGACACGCTGGGTGCCACACAAGCAGGGCAGACACAGAGGCCAGCGCGGTGAGAGGGGGAGTTTGGGATTTGGATGCTGATGCCACTGTATCGGTCCAGTTTTGCATGAATGTCTGGTACTCCTGACTGTTTTTGCCGGGGTTGAGGATGTATAAATCCAACTGTCCCACTCCCATCTTCTGGAACAGGGTTAGCGGCTCAATGGGGACCCCTTGCGGTCGAAACAAGGGCTGTGGTCTGATGTCTAACTTCTTTAACAGCTGCACGGTCAGGGCCGCCTGGTGTGTGCTCTTCAGTACATTGTCCACACCTGACAGGAGACAAAGATAATCATATACACATGCCTACCAACTGCAGAGAGCAGCAATACATATCAACCATTATTAAAACAATGCACTTAGTTCTTGTTTCACTGAACATCAACTGAAGACGGCTGTGAGATCTCTTTGAAAACTATGGGAAAAGCTAGAAAGTGGAGCCAAACAGCTATTTCCCAGGTCAAGAATGAACGTTTTACACTCCACTTAGAAAACACATTCTACACAGAACGCATTTTAGTGAGAAACACTGAACATAAAGGTAAGTACAGTGTTCTGTAAAGTTCCTCATGTATCTTCCAACATATTGCAATACAAATGTATATGTTATAATATTTGATTAACAGGAGGGATTCTAGCTCATTTCCCCTGCTCAGTCATATCTTATTCAGTACTGTACTACAGTAGGTTTGAATGTATAACTCACAAGGCTGTTTGTCCAACTGCAACCTGCTGGGGGCGTTAAAGAACACAACTCCAAGCTCTGGGGAGATGAGCCTCTTAGACAAGTCATCTGTTGAGATAAAAGAATAAAAAGAGAGAAATCTCCTAACATCATTTTCTCATTATATTGTCTTCCTGTAGAAAGATCAACAACTTTATTGGAACAAAGATCCTCTTCTGCTGCTGTTTCTTGAAGATTCTACCTTTTTTCCCTTTCAAGTTGTTTTGGGGGGGAATTTTTTCTTTTTCCAAAAGATAGAGGGTGATGTATGCTCTTTGAGGCAAACGTGACTTGACTTCTTACCTTTGATATCAGAGATCAGCTCCAACTCAGCCACCTTCCTCTCCAGGAATGTGTTGACCCCATGGAGGTTCTCTGTCCCGATGTGCGTCAACAAAACTGCATCAACTCGGTCGAGGTGGCGGACCAGCTTCCAGAAACATGCCTGAGAGTCCGAGCCGCCGTCCACCAGCACCGTGAACCCATTGACGGCAAAAAAGGCACAGTCACCGCGGCCGGCGGGGAACACGTAGCAGCAGGGGCGGGACAGCTTGAGAAAACCCACAGTGGTGGGAGGAGGCAGGAGGTCAAAGGGAGATGGAGGGGAAAGGGTACCAGAGATGAGGGAGGTAAATTCCCCCAGGGCCTCCATGGCAGGCAGCACCTCTGGGGGATTGATGTGCAACGTGAAAGGACCCTGCAGGGGTGGGTTTCCCAAGAGAGTCTTCCTCCACTGGCCGATGTTGGGACAGCTGAGGGTCAGACTGAGTTTAGAGGAGGAGGAGGAGGCAGAGCTTTCTTGATCTATGAACTAAAGACAGAGCATACAGACAATAGATCATTTTCTTTTTTTTTATGTTTTGCAAAACTTTAGAGCAGAGGCCGATTGATAAATATTCCTTAATAAATATTATGTGTCAATATTATCTTATTGCAGACATATTGCAACAACATATATGTCGGCTGAAAAGGAACAAGAGAATGTAAGTACAAAAATGTAAAATATTTATTTTTCAATTGTAAAATGCTCTGCAAGGTACAAGCATACTTACGTAATAACTAAACTTAAGGAATCCTTATTAAGGATATTATGTTATGTGTTTTTCAAAAAGTAAATAAACTGAATATTTTTT
Source organism: Nannoperca australis (assembly GCA_036023655.1). Taxonomy (NCBI): domain Eukaryota; kingdom Metazoa; phylum Chordata; class Actinopteri; order Centrarchiformes; family Percichthyidae; genus Nannoperca; species Nannoperca australis. The sequence continues at coordinate 46,195 of JAVQJD010106663.1, forward strand.
TACTCTTATATTGGTATCTGCCTCAAAAATCCAGTATAGGTCAGCCTCTACTTTAAAGTACCATCTTAATAATACATTTACGTTTACATTTAAAACAGAAGCTAATGATGACACATGAGGTTAGCAGTCAAATAAGCTAGAGCTGAAACAATCCATCGATTAGTTCATTAAGGGAATATAAATTGGGAACAATGTCAATAATCAAGTCATTTTTCAAGCAAAACTGCCAAACATTTGTTGGTTCTACCTTGCAAATCTGCTGCATTTCTCTCTTTTGTATTATTGTAAATTGAAAATCTTCGGGTTTTGGACTGTTGGTCAAAATCACTTTCACTTTCTGCCATTTAATAGACCGAAAAATCTGCAGATTAATCGAGCAAACATAAACTTATAGAAGTGTAAGATTACCTACATCCAAAAGGCTGCTGAAGTAACAACTGAACATTTATTGGTGAAGAAATTAAAGTCAGAGAGAGACTTTGTCGTACCTGCTCTGTTAGTATTTGTTTCAGCTGGTGTGGTGAGAACAGTCCTCTGTGAAACAGCAGGTCTCCGCTGTCCTCCACGCTCTGGCCGGCCAAGAGCAACAGCTTATGGGCCGATTCCCTGGACAGCAGAGCCAACACCTGGCCAGTCAAAAGCAAAAGAACAGCATTAGAGAAAAAAAGAGAAAAATAATGGGAGAGAGGGAAAAAAAATCCAAAGATAACACATAGTATTCATAAGCTTTATGAGCTCAATCAGCATAAACGTAAATAACAACTGTTTTAATCATTAATTACTCCCACTGGAGCCAATTTTCAAACTAAAATACCAACCAAGCTTCTTAAATGTGACTTTTTACTGATTTCTCTGCTTGTAAATTGAATATATAATATGATATGATTGTGATGGGCATTTTTCATTTTCTGTATTTCTTTAGACCAAACAATTATTAATCAGGTAAATAATCATCAGAGTGATCAATAATGAAAATGAAATATTTGCTGCTGCCCTAACATGAAAAATCGTGATAGATGATGATGTCAAATTCCTGTATTAAAAAAATTTAAATAGAAAGTGTAACAAAACAATCATTCTCAAATAACATTCCCTGCTTTGATCAAGATCTCATTTAGAAAAATATTATACTTACATTTGACTTTAATCATTAAAATTGTAATTCAAATAAATCAAAATCAGAATACTTGCACCACTGCATCACTATTACATCTGGCTTGATTAATAATCTACCAAAAACTTCGTCTATCTCTGAAGGAATTGAAGATTGAAGAAGACTCTGAAGATTTGTGCCCTCACCTCTGAGTGAACCTGTTCCTGAGATGGATTGATCAGCACCTGAGTGTCCAACACTCTGCTGCTGTGGCGCAGACACTTGTGCCCTGAGGAGGTGGAGAATAAAACAAAGAATAGAAAGTGAAGGGCAGACAGGCAGACAGCCAAGGCGAAGCAAATGAGAGATGGGGGAAGCCAGAGCTGAGGGAGTTAGGAAACAAGCCGTCGGAGCTGAGCAGTGAGCGAGAGGCTGGAAGCTAATAGGAAGGGGACTCAGAGAAGTCGATGAGAAAGTGAAATGGGATAACCGGGCGGGTGAACAGAAAAGAGGAAGGAAGAAGAGTGGAACAGCTGAGTCAAAGGGACTGTCTGAGGATGAGATGCCAAGTTAACTCAATCTGCAGTAAGTATCTGAGAGGAACTGGATCAACGTCTGAGGACAAAGAGACGCAGCCGACTGGAAAATAATGACCCAAATAAGTACAAAAGTTACTTTGTTATTGTTAATTCAAGTTGCAAACAAACAAATAGGAAACATAAAAATAATAGTCTTTATCATGGGCTATTGCACTGCATTACATTGCAAAAGTTCACATGTGAAGTATCATTGTGATTCAGAACCTAAAGACAGATAAGAAAGATTTTGTTCGCTTTCTTGCCAAGAGTCGGGTAAGAACATCAAAACCACCCTCGTGTCCGTACGTTGCAGCTGTTCCCAACAGAGTATGCTAAGCTATGCTAACAAGCTGCTCGCTCCAGCTACATATTTATCGAAAAGGTATTGAGCTTCTCATCTAACTCAGCACGAAAGGGAAGGAGCCTATTTCCCAAAATGTATATTTCTCTCACCTTCCATCTCTTATGAAATGTCGAATCCATCGATTTTACATCTGACATCCAAAACAACATGTCAGTGCTGTGCTTTATTACAAGAGAAATCACTGCAGCAGTATTTACCACATGCAACCTTTCTGACTGCCATTTTGTCCTCTGTAGAAAGAGATGTGTCACTTCACAGCTCAGCTGCAACACGACCGTCTGACTCTGATGTCTGTCTGCCTCTTTTTTTTTTTTTTTACAGATTTCCCTGGTCGTCCTTGGCTCGGCATACTAACAGGCTGTAGCAGAGAGGTGGCACAGCTTGGTTGCAGGCCTCTATTGTTTTCTGTCCGAAGGGCCCACCCATGTTTAACAATCCCCCAACTGCTCCTCCACTTTCCTTCCTTCCTTCCTTGTTGACCCCAGACCGGAAACACTGGCTGGTTACAATTGGGATGGGCTTTTCTGTGCGATAAAAAGTCAAAGAGTTCGAGCAAGCAGTCACACAAACACACGGTTACCGACCTGAACCCTTAAAAGACGCCGTGTGATGGGAGAGAAATTCTTGGAGATAGAGGTTCAGGTTACAGGATTTTAAGTCGACGTCCCATGATCGAATACCTGAAGACATAAAAGATGGTTATAGGTCACATGGGGCAAATCTTTGTTTTACTCATAAGTCATAAACAACATCCACATAATTGTCCAAGTATTCAAATGTAATGTAATGTAAATGTGATTATTGTAGGTATTATTCATTTTTACAAATCATTTATTTACTTGCAAATTTGTCTTTTGTTCATTCATCCAAATAATATTACGTGTTACATGTTACAGGTGTGATTCCATCAAAATAACCCATTCAAGCATTGGACATTTGAAATCACTGGAATGGTTAAACATTGTTTTCTTTAGCAGCAAAGCATGTGTGAAAACGCCAAAATGGTCCAGAGCATTACCTGGTGTTTAAGTGTGAGAAAGACACTAGCCGTAGCCAAAAGCTGATTTTGGCTCCAGATCTTTTCAGTGTGTGTGGGGCAAAGATTTGGAACAGTTTACCAGACGATGAGAGAGACTCTGAATCTATTAGAGTTATTTAAAACAGGTGTAAAATGTTGTATTTAAAGAACATGTACAGGGGAGAGTTGAGTGAATGTGCTGTATATTGTATTTTTGTAAAAAATGTTCAACAAAATAAACAATCAGAAGAAATATGAAGTAGAATCATGGCAGAGTGGCCATCGAGGATGTGGAACAACATGTAAGGAGGACAAAACGTGATAGTGAGAAATGATAATATAGAACAGGCGCATGAAAGTCTCCAAGTGTGTTGAATTGTATACTTCTTAGATAAATGCACAGCTGCAGGGCTGTTTTACTGAGCTCATGAAAAGCTGACATTTTGGAGGTATGAGGTTTCCCCCAGACAGTGGGGAAATATCGACTGGCCTAATGAAAATGAGAAATATATCTTTGTATCTGCCCTTGTGGTTCTGTTTCTGTTCCTTTATATATTTACAGCTTACATGCAGGGTTTTTAGTCTGTATATACATCTGTAGCTGCACTCACACAGACTGTAATGATTCTAGCACGCCATGCACTGTCTACTGTCTACTGCCTACACACTTACTGCCGTGCACACAAAGGTTATGGCACATCGTGGACTGAATAACACAATCTGAACATTTCCCCAAAAGCGTCTCCTTATCCCACATAACGATCCAATGAGGCGAAAGCCACACTGCTTTTAATTGCAATGTGCCCGTGGGGATGAGGTGATGCTGATGGTGGAGCACCGCCTGGTGACGCATCCTCGGTCAGCAGGGTGGATAAAATCACAAAAACACTGCATTGGGGTCAGATCGGCGTCCTCGGAGATGATTTAGGCGACGAGAACTTGCGGGCATTTTTTTTTTGTGTGTGTGTGTGTTGTTGTTTTTTTTATGCGAATAGAATAGGAAAGCAAAGCGAAACGCAGTGGATGTGAGAGGCGGGCTGGAATGAACGTACCTCGCTCGATCTCCCCGCTGATGTGTCCCGTCTGCCTGAGGTGAGCGGTCCGTCCGATGATGATGAGCAGGGAGTATTTCTGGAGGCAGAAGTCGGGGTTTGCGGTCGCAGCGCGCCTCGCCTCCTCCTGGACCTCCCTCTCCAGCACCCGGCTGGACGCCATGTTGGAAACTTGCAGTTGGATGTGATGTCATTGAAAAAGCCTGACAGAGCCGTTTATTACGGAGAGATGACAGCTGGAGTGCCGGAATGCAGCCGCGCATTAGTGAACGTGTAGGAAGAGGCTGCATTATTGATGACACGTGGCGAAAGGAATCAATATATTTTCCCTTTTCTTTTTTATTGTCGTCCCTAAAGTGTTTCAGTGATGTAATATTAATCTTCAGCAAATTACCAACAAGTGATGTTAATGGAAATTACAAAAACAACGAGTTGCTACCAGTGAGGTAATGGATTTATTTTATAATAGTGCAACAGACATACACACTTGAATATAATTAAGTTAAATTATTGACATCCTTATCTTACAAATGTGTTTAGAAACCGATAGCTCTACTATCTCCCCCATAACAGGACCTTCAAACAAAGACACAGACGCAATTTTAAAGAAAAACGAGGATTTATGACAAAAACTACATTCAAAGTCTGTCACAAGATGCCACAATCCCATCATCAACACGGACAAAGAGATACAGATGCACACAGACATTCAGATTTATTCTAAATAAAATAAAAAATGTCTACCTATATTCTAAAATGTCCCATTTATAAAAGAAAACACGTTCTTCATTAATCACACATTACATCGCGTTTTTATTTTGGTCACAAAGAGAATGACAAACTGATTTTGTCACTCCGACATCCACGAACTCCCCTCTGTGTTTTCTTGTATTTCTGTTATCTTCTTCCTTCACAAACACTTGAGAACATAAAAGTTACAGGAAGTCCCCCGGGGACAGCTGCACAGCGTGCCGATACGCGCGCCTTTACGCACTGCGCACGGCTCCCCTGCGTCACACTGGAAAGATAAAAACAACATAAATTTGTGAAAATGCGGATTATAGGTTGGAGACCTTTTTTCTTCATCAAACCCGAAGAACTGAACAACATTTCATAGTCAGAAAAAGTCAGAAATCCAACTTCAAACGTGTATTATAAAATCTTACAAACGAGGCAAAACCCTCGTCTGGTATGTTCTGAGAAACCACACATTACATGTTCACCTGTGTGTACATACCGAAGGCAGCCAGCCAAGCTTTTTCTCTAAGGGCATCTCTTTGCTCCTCAGCTTCTCCAACACTTCTTGCAAGGCGTCAATCTGCATAGAAAAAAATGACAAAACAGTTATTATTAACACTTGACAAGACGTTTGTATTTTGGGGAAAACTCTTTACCCTAGTTCAAGTTAAAAGCTCAAGAACTGAGGCAGTAACCTTCGATCTTTCTTTATTCCTTTAGTGACTTTTCAGAACAATTTAAATATGATATCGACATTCGCACAAAGCGCCAACAGCCTTCATTCCTAACCCGTATCCCTTATGAAAACCTCTCACCAGGTCTTTCTCCTGTTGGGTTTTCAGAGGGAAATCCAACGAGCGCGTCTCCAGCGAGGAGTCCTCTGCGCGAGCGAGCCACAGGTAGGCGCAGCAGCAGGTGGCCGCGAGGAGGAGAGCCCGAGCGCTGACCATGGTGCTGAAACACAAACGGGAGGAGTCCTTCTCTTCAGCGGGTGGAGAAAAGTGGAAGTCTGCCGAGACTCCCTGGACGCGAGGAAGGTTTTGGAGGTCTCCCGTACAGAGGACGCCCTCTTTATAGGCGCCTTACAGCTGCTGCTGACATCAGCCAGCCTCTGAAATATTCATGGTCATTCTTTACACGGGTGACACAGTTTAGCACCTTTGTATCTTTGGGTGATCACAGGAAATCATGGGTGGTTAAAGGTCGATTTACATTTAATAAAACATATTTGATAAAGTAATCTGGTGGCTGTCAATGTCATTTTCCTTCAAAATGGGTCTATTTGTGAATCTTAATCTATGACCTATTGTGTGCAAGTTAAGCCTTTTCAGTTAAACATATATCTGACTCACTAATGAGTCATTTTTGGGAGAATGAGGCTGAGAACTCATCGCATACAACCATCACTGAACAAAACTGAATCTGAATCTGTCAAAACCAAATGAGAAAATAGGTTTTTATCTCAAATCTGATATCGTACTCTTAACTACCTCTTTCTATCCAACACAAACCTTTTCCCTTCCATGTTTTGCTGCTAATCTATTCTGTCAATGTTCTCCTGTCGCCTCTGTTCAATAAAGCTGAAATCAGACCTCAGGTTAACCCACACTGACACCAATCTGTAATCAGGATCCAATCTCCTTTTGTAGGAATAACCTTAACCACCCCTAAAGCAATGTGCGTGTGTGTCTGTGGGTCTGCTTGTGTGTGTGTGTGTGTGTGTGTGTGTGTGTGTG
>JAVQJD010106668.1:0-17500 GCA_036023655.1 Nannoperca australis
ACACACACACACACACACACACACACAACACGTCTTTGACACCCGCCACCAGTTAGTCTGCTCTGACACAACAACATGGGCTGACCCTTGACCTTTTTCTGCAGAGATCATTTGCTTCCTGTTTCTCCCTAAACGGGGCAGGTGGGGTAAATGAGATCATTGGGGTCACAGTGGATTTGTTGGGCTCCTGCCAAACTACGCTGCTCATTAGCATAACGGCTAATTTGTAGCCTCATTTCAGATTTTCACTTGTAGTGGTGCCCAGTACCAAGATTTTGTTCTCCTCTGACTGTTTAAAATGATTGCTATGCAACATATTCTGTGCTTGCTTGACTTTCCAGATTTTCTCACCAGCTAGGGAGACTGTATCTTCACTGTCACATAAAATCCCTGTACCTGAAGATGGCTGAGTTCGATGTGTATATTTTTAGACCTTACCACCTACGACATGTCTGGTCACCACCCCGGCACAACATGTCTTCAACAAACTGTTATAAAAAATCTAGACATGCAGAAATCCATTAATTACATGTCAAGTTATTTAAAGATAAACTTTACTGTAAATAGGCTACTGGATTTGTACATTGTGATGATAATGCAACAAGATTTGGTTCTTCAGTTACACCCCAACATTTTTTTGTAATTTAAATAATAAAGACCTAATTGCTCAAAACTAACATGCACATGATGACCAGGAGGCTAGAGTCAAGTTTTGGATATCTCTTACTGTAGTCTGATGCTTTTTGTGTGTCTTTCTCTCAAAATAGCAGATGAGACATGTAGTTCATTTGTAGCATCTTTTTAAATTCACTTCAACATACTGTGGACATTTATCTTATATTGTTACATTTTTAGGTATTTTTATCAATAAAAAAAAAAAAAACTTTTTTTCTATTTTAAAATTGTATTTACATTCCTTGTAATTAGCTCCAAAGGACTGAGACCTGTGAATTTTGTGGCTCTTGGTTTGAAACTTAAAAGTGTCCTCTTCACCCCCTTCTCACCGCTCTCCCAGTGACCTTGAGGCCACCTTGTCCTCCATTCACCAAACTGGGGTTTAATTCCGTAGGCTGGGGCGACCGAACGGAAATAAAAAGCCCATTATATGTTGCCCGCGGCGGGGGCTTGTTGACTGGGTTTTATTACAGCGGGGGATGAGAGCGCTTGATGCCTTCATTTAGGGCCCTGAGCACCCGCCACTGACAGCATGGTGACAGTACTGGCCCCTGTGGCACCGCTAAAAGAGACTGTGACAAAAAGAGACACTCAGTCTATGTGTTTGTGTGTGTGTGTGTGTGTGTAGAACAGCCTCTATGTCCTGGCTGTCTGTAGTCCAGGCTGGCATGGGGAGGCTTGCTCGTAAACCTGACAGCTAGACATATGTATGGATCCCCCATTAAAATTTTACTACTAATCACTATGGATGGCAGGCCTGGCTTATGACTCAAACACACACACACACACACACACACACACACACACTCTTATGCTATATGCACACACAAAAATGTATGCATATTTTGTGTGTTAATACAGTACGTAACAAAAAATGTGCCCCTGAATACACATTTACACATTATATATATGCACACACCGCCCAGTTACGTAGTTAGCATTAGGCTACTTGTGTTTGTCACTTATTCAACTTATTCAACCACAACTAAGTGGCATTATTATTAGCAACAAGACAAAGCCTATACATAATGTAATTTAACCCCCCAAAACTCCACTGTCCAACTTATGGATGGATGGAGAGTTGTTAAAGCTGCACTAATTCATTTTTTAGCTTTAGCTGTAGCACTTTAGTGTCTTTTAGCTCATTGCTTTGGTTTCACTACACATAACTTCTTAATCAGCCACATTTCCAGACGTAGCAGGCATTGTCTTGAAAGCAAAAAAGCTCTGATGGACTAGCTGTATGCTACCTGGCAATCACCAAAATGACAGCCAAAGTTTGTGACTAGCAAAGAAACATTTAGCAGCTAAGCAGCCAGATATTTCCGATACGAGTTGGTCATGAAGAATCAAACAGAGCCAAAAGAAACCAGACTATTGTACTTACATTCATCAGGTGTTTAGAAACATGTCTCCAAGTAAATGCTAATGTCATTCTTGGTCATCCGGGTGTGTTAAAAGACAGTGATTGGCCAACAGGTTCACCGCAAGAACTTTATACGGTCATAACTTGTCATTGTTGCATTTCTTGCCCGTTGCACTGCAAATCCATTAATGCTCCTTCAATGCAGATTTCAAAAAGGCTTACTTGAAGTTGTAAGTAAGTTAAAATATCATATTGGTCAAAAATATAGGTAAAACAAATTGAGCTTACAGCGGAAATGTCCAAACTTCAATTAGCTCGAGCTAATTTTAAATAATTTGATTTTTACTTCAGTACCAAAAGATGGCAAGTAATGGCAAATGATGGCTAAGCAAAATAATTAAAAAGTTTGAACTACTAGTAGACAAAGTTCAGTGGTGTCCCTCCCTGGTTTGGACTTTGGTGTCCTCTCTGTGTCGTTCTTGTATTGTATATGGCACTATAAAATGAATGAAGGTGATAAGTGGTATGATTTATCCAACACATTACAAATGTTACTGATATAATAACATTAGCAAAGTCTGCCATTTACAAGGTGTGTCAACATAATGCTGCATGGTCATTCAAATATTTTCATTACATAGTGGTTATGTACAGTGAAAGGTAAAACATGCGTGCATGTGAATAGGTTGACATTGTACTGTATCTTTGTCCTCATAACAGCATTGTGCTTTGCCTTTCTGGCACAGTGGATCTAGATAAAGTTCATCAAGGGGTTGGCAGACTCATAAAAGTCTGTGTTGCGTGTCTTAAGACCCTTCCACGTGGTGATGTAATGTTATCAGCTGAAGTGTCAGAAGGAAGTGTGGCCAAAGTGTGTGTGTGTGTGGGGGGGGGAAGCATATGTGTGGAATGTCAGGTTCTCTCTGCTGATAAACTATCAGTCCTTCCTTCCAGATCCTTCAGTGACCACTTGACAGAGGACACCTTCGGGAGGCTCAGACCTCATACCAGGTAGTCTCCTATAGACAAGACCCATCTTAGTGTGTGTATGCAGGATGATGAGTTTCTTTGTTGTTCTGAATGAACTAGAAATGTAAAATGTGTCTTTCAGCAGGCCCTCTGAGAGGCTTTGATGTGCTGGTGATATGGTGACAAGAATGAGATTTACAGAAGCCCATCTCCCTTCCATCTTCCTCCATGTGCATCCTGTCCCTCTCTGTGTTCGCTCCCTCCTTCCATAAATCCCTGTCTCCTTAGTCTCAGGTGAAGCTGTATGTCCTAAGGAAGGCCAAAGAGTTACTCTCAGTCTGCCCTGTGTTGTGAAGGTTATCTAAATCACTGTTATAGTGGCCTCCTTATATGTCACCTTAATGCCTCTGTTGGTTACGCATGTGTGTGTGTGTGTGTGTGCGTGTGTGTGTGTGTGACAGGCAGAGTGTGTCAAATGTGTGTGTTTGTGTGTGGCAATGGAGTAAATAAACACATCGTTGGGGAGGTCACAGAGGCAAAGGTGAAACAGCGGTTGCAATCGATACCCCCAGGGTGTGTGTGTGTGTGTGTGTGTGTGTGTAGGTAGGTAGGTGTAAGCACCCCTCCTCCCTCAGCCTCTCTCTTGCTAACTCTGTTACCCCACTTGTTAGCCAGTGAAGGGTGACCTCACACACTCTCTCAAACACACACACACACACAGCTGATAGAAGCACCTGACTAATGGGCTGTAATGAGAGGCAACCAGGGAGGGAAGCTTCTTGAACAGCTAGCCCAGGGGACTCAAGACTTTGTGTGTATGTGTGTGTATGCATGTTCTACGGTCATTTGGTGTGTGTGCATGTCTGCGTGTGTGTGTATAGGTGCACCGTGGGTGACCCTGTTACAACACGAAGTGTCTGTCCTAATGTCATTAGCTGAGGGCAGTGTGAGGTCAGGCTGCTGTACGTAGAGGTCCCTTACTTACTGTAGAACCCAGAGGGCGTATCAGAGGGACAGACGACCCGGTAAGACATTGTCCTTGTTATAGCAAATTATTACCTGCATTTCCTTGAGTTAACTATAGATTTTAAGGTGCAACAACAATTTAGCTTTCCCCCATCTCCCTGGGTCAAATACCAGAGGGGATTTAAGAGAGATCACTTTGGGATGTGGGAGACAGAAAATATTAATAGTATTTTTTTTTTTATTTTGGCATTTAAAATGTGAAAAATAATTCCTAGAAGCCAATAGAAAGCCAATAAAAGTTTTTTTTTGATCAAGAAATGGGTTAAAGTTAGACTGATCGATTATCAGTTGTTGGTTTCAAAGTGGTTAATCGACTAATCGTTTCAGCGGCAGAAAGAACGGATCTTAAGGTGCAACAACAATTTAGCTGACCGCCATGTTCTTTTGTATAGAGATAGAGAATTTGAGAGGAGGAAACATATCACTTTGGGATGTGGGTGGCGGAAAGCAATCAAATTGCTGAGGCGCTGCACAGATTCATTTTAACAAGAAATAGAAAGAATACAATGACCCTCACACTCCAAGAAATATTTTGGGTTTACAAAATGAATGCAAAGTGGAGTTTTGCATGTAGTCTTATTTTAATACATGTAGTCTTTGTTTAGTCGGGCATATTGGTTTAAAAAAGCAATCAGTTTCATCCTCAGAGCAGACTAGACAAAGCAGATTGATTACAACTGGTATCAGGTGCCCGAGAGTGCCTGATCTTTTCACTGTTAAATGTTTGGCACTTTAGCTTGAGAAGCTGGGATCAACTATTAACCATTTATCAAGATTGCCCATCGACTAAACAATGAATCATTCAATAGTTTCAACACCAGAACTCATCGGAGCTAGATGTGTTTGGTGATATAGCAGAGGAGAAGAGAACAATACAACAAATCGTCTTCGACATCCATATATCCATTCCCATCCTCAAACAGTAACCGCTGATTACGGCCTGTCTGTCAGTGTAATGCCTCAAGATTAGATCACCTACAGTATGTGTTGGCTAGACTTGACCACCAATCCTCTCTCTCAACCCCCCACCCCCCCTTCTCTCCCCGTCCGTCACCCTCTCTGAGTCGATAAGCCTCTATTCTCCTCTTTTTTCGCTGATATGATCGGTGTCTTCAGAAGCACTCAGGCCACTTTTACAGCAACCGCTAACTAGTGTTCCAGGCAGCTCGCGGCTATCAGGGAAAATCACAACAGCCCACCTGCCTGCCTGCCTACATAAGTGTGTGGCTGCCTTCATGCGTGTGCATGCTCTTGTGCGCGATTCCACTCGTCCATCTAGCTGTCGGCATCTATCGACCAGAGACATCATGTGTGTTTTTGGCCTGAGCGAGGCCACAGATGCTGCAGGGCTATTAGGTGCCCATTGTTTGTTTTGAATGGCAACGGAAACAAAATTGGTCTCATTCTGATCTTATTGTGGGTAACCCTACCTCTTTCTGTGGCCAGGGGAGGCAAAAACCAATCCTAATTCATTTACCCCACCCTGACATTGGCTTTTCTAATGCTTTTTGAGGGATGAAAATATGGCAACATGCAATAAGTGTCAACAGTACAGAGGTCTTAAAAGCAAGAGGGGGAGACAGATAGATGGGCAGATACATAGAGGAGTGAATGGATAAAAAAATATCTACTTTTATCGTATATCTTTGTTCCTTCCTGTCTTTTCTTTCACTTTCTGCTTCCCTGATGTTCCCTCCTTCTAAGCTACTTTCCTGTCTCTTTCCAACTGTCCCTCTTTCCCGACCTTTCCTTTCCCCCCTCTTTACCTCCTTGCTTCCTGTTTCCTGTGCGCCGTGGCTCCAGCTGGGAGCATTAGTGAGGCATCGTGATTGGTTTGTAATTTATGGAGTCCATAAGTGGGCCAGATTGATAGGGCTGTTTAAGGGGAGCACACGAAACGTCACTTCATTTAATACATGGAGACAGACCCTGAAGATATAGGTTTAACCTCAGTCAGCGTGAACACACACACATATATGGAAATATATTACTGTACATGCACTGATATAGCTGTATGCACACTTATACTCCCATTAAAGTGTATTTACATCAAAGTTCCAGTTTAGTGTGAGAAATATGTTTTGTTGAAAATTGGGTAAACTGGCCCTTTAAATACGATGCCATGATTTGCATATGCCTTACACACACACACACACACACACACACACACCTATAGGACACCTAATTCATAGTTGAGGAGAGAAGCTGTATGCACAATTTACCCTTTGGAACATGGTAGACATGGTGCATCATGGGAAATGTAGGCAAGGTTCATTTTCCAAATTCTTAGAAAGCAACCTTATTGTCCACATGTGGTTGTGGCTGTTTATAATCTCCAATAAATCATAATCAATAGGATCTCCTATATCTCCTGACCTTTGCAAAACTTCCATGACACACACTCAAAGGTCTTTTAATAAGTTATTTTCCCATACAGCCTCCTATGTTGGCTTGTTTTGGTGTTTAAAACACAAATCAGGTATTGTCTGCCTGTCTCATCCTTTCTGTCAGTATAAGCCCTCCACTCTCAACCCAGCAGCCCGCAGCCAATCCTCACAGTCCAAACCTCTGGAGAGAAAGACGATCTGCCCACAGCGGCTAACCCTGCCCTTTCATCTGCCCTTTACACAAACACACATGCACGCATGCACACGTAGGCAGCCTTGCCCTCTCCTCTGCCCCCTGAACGCCCGCTGTAATGATGTCTGTTGACCTCTAACACAAAGGCTGCCCTGGCAGATTGGTTTACTAGTGGCCTAGGGACTCTGGGTTTCAAATCCTAACCTCTACAATTTTCTGCATTGATTATGATTTTCTTTCCCTTTGTGGTCATGCCACCATTGTCAAGACAGCTTCTGAGTGATGTAATACCATGTATCCACATAACTGCATGTCATATGTTTTTAAAAAAACTCTTGTACCAAGTAATAATTAGTCACCTGCATATGCTTTTCTTACTGTTTAAGCTCTGTTCCCCTACATCCAATACTAGGTAGATCCAATACGGACTTGCATAACATGAAAAAGCTTAAATACACATGCACATGCTCCTTCACAACAAACATATGTACCACCAATTCCTAAATGCTTACTCCGTCACCGCTAACCAATATGTGCACACACACACACACACACACACACACACACCCTCAGACGTCAGCAACGATAAGTGGTAAGTAAGTAATAGCCTAGCTGTCTGACAGCCAGCTGCTAGGCCTACTGTTTACATGCCAACTGATTACCCTAATATCAAATGCATGCATGGCAGCTAGGCTGATAAATAGTCCCCCCCTACCCACCACCACCACCACCTTCTATCTCCCTATTGTCAGCCTCTGCAGGCTAGTCAGCCAGACCCATAATACCTTTTTGATTATTCAATAAATAACCCATAATTCGACATTGATTGGGGCTGTGAATGGACTTTGCAGGGATGGTGGGGAGGAAGGATTGGTTAGGTAGTTGAGATGGAGGGGTGGGTGAGTGGTAGGGGTATCGACCTGTGATGGTTAGTGCTTCGATAACCACTGGTCATTGGGGTCACTGGCTTGTGCGAATACACACAGATAGAGAGAAACACGTGTGTAAGAGAACACACTTCTGCCTCCCTTCTTACGTGATTAGGGTAAGGGTCATTAGTTCAGCCTCATTGCTTATTGTCCAAACAAAGATGTTCAAGACTAATGGAAGCTACTTAATAATTTGGTGAAGGATGGGCAACAATGAGGCACTGCAGATGGACATTTTGTAACCATTTTCCTTTGCCTGGTGTCTCCTTTTTTATTAAATTAAATTTAACCACCATAGGTCGCATTTGCAAACATTGCTGGAATGTCTTTATCCACATTTGAATAATTGCCAGTCAGTTATAAAGCTTGAGCACTGAGCGTAAAGCAACTGGTCAAAGCGATCCCTACTTTTTCAGCTCACCTGAAGCGAGGACCAGCTTGACAATGATTAGAACCACCAGTGTTTTTTCAAATTTGTTGGCCTTAGGCCCATTATGTTAACCACCTTGATGAACATTGATTGCTAATTCTTATCTCTGCTTCCGGCAATATGACCTCACTTCATTGCTTCAAAATTTTGCCAATGTATCTCAGCACCAAATTATCCTCATTGCTTTTGGTGAGCGCTTCACCATGACATAGTTAGTATGGACCGAATTGAAACCTGTCTACAAATGGATTATTCCTTTCTCCTAAGTAGGATGGATTTTATGGTGCTTGCCTGATCACTATCTGAAACCCACTAATCATTTGCATGTGTGCGTGTGTGTGTGTGTCTGCTGCCTTGATGTTGCCATTGAAGTGTCCCTGGCGTTGTACTTATTGGAGTTCCCTGATGTTAGATATTGGAATATTGATCTTGGAGAATGTTTAGCTTTCACTCTTCTTTGGTTTCATTTATATGCTCACACAGCTGACGCCCGCTTCACACAGCGGTACAAGCTGCAGATGTGGCAGTACATGAGGGACCTAGATCAAATCAAACTCTCAATCAATGCTGCAGAGGAAAAAAAATCTGAGTAAAAGATTTGGGTTTCAGAGGGATTTCACACACAACATCTTGGATATCAGATGGGAGCTAAAACGATTAAACAACAATCAATCGATTGTATAAAAAGTCTTTAAAAACGAACACTTCCAGTTAAATCACATTGTCTCAATTTCATTTTTTAAATAATCAAGGTAGTATGGGGGACAGAAATTTTACTGAAGTTTCTGTTGCTTAATGCTGCTGTTATTTTTGGGGGGCAGAAATTGTCCACCTGTTGTACAATTGTCCATCATTGTATTTTATTTAACCCTGACAGCTTACGACTATAGTACAGTTTGGATAGATTCTGCAAGTCCCATTTCTGCATAAGTTGACATCACAGCTCAGGACACATACACACACACACATACTCAAGTGTCTCCAGAACAGACTCATGCAGTCGTCACCACTTAACAGGCAGTTGATGGCTTCAAAAGGAAAATAGCGAGCAGCAGCCTTCCACTTTTCAGAGACACCGGCTGAGTGAGTCTCCCTTTAACAACAGTTGCATTACAGCGCAATGTCGGTTTCCTATTAAATACCTTCTCCCAATTGCCCATTATTTCCCCCTATAAAACCACTGCAGACTGCATCGGAGGGCTGTTTTATCCCTCAATCACCCCATGTTCTTTTGTTTCGGAAAACATGTTTCAACTAAATATAACTAAGAGAGCTATGAGAGAAAGGGAGAGAGAGAGTGTAAGAAGGGAGGGAGGGAAAAGAAAAGGTAATTTAATGAAGTTAAACGTTTGATGTTGTAAATAAAAAGCAGACTGGTCGTGGGTGAGAGGCTGGGGCTAATGGACTTTGTTGGATGGTAGGTGTGGAGCTGCTGATCTTTGAAAAGCCTAAATAAAAAAGTGAACTTGTCAGAAACGATGCCAAGAAAAAAAAACAGCTCTCTTTGCTGGATCCCTCGCCTGGGGCATTCACATCGCTGGTGGGGCTTATTATGCAATTACAGCAAGGTAAAAAGCACCGCCAACCCCCTCATCTGAGTGTGTGGGTGTGTGATTATGTGTGTTTGTATCCATGTATGTGTGTGTCTTACATAGCTTATAGTTGTAATTTCAGCAGACCACTAAGGCCTGCAGAACAGAAGCCTGATAAGAAATAAGGAAAGAAAAGGAATTTAGTAGATGAGTAGTGCAGAGAATGGAGAGGGACAGGAAAGGAAAATAGAAGTGAAGAATAAAAGAAAAGACGAGAGTAGTTAAGAAGTTAAAAGAAAAAGGGGAAGGAAAAGAGGGAAGCAAAGAAATGAGAACACACGATTATGAAGGTTAAACAATGGCAGTGGTCATTATGCTTCTCTTTCAGTGAGGAGGAGGAGAGAAATCACCCCCGCCTCCATTTATAATTCATATCCTCAATTACCACTAATAAAGTGGCATGAATGGGGCCAGCCCAGGGAATGGTGCAGGCACAATTAAATGTAGTATAGCCTGGCATTAACATTTTCTATTTGAACATTTTTCAGCCTCAATTTCTCTTGGAGTTAATAAGAGCGATGATCCCTCCTTGACTTTTTCATGAAATTATTGTATGGTTGTAATATTCCAATCTATTATCCCCCCCTTTCTCTATAATGTATTCTACCATTTAATAGCCTGACCTGGCTGAATAGAGAGATGGAAAGAGAGAGAGGGAAAGAGAGAAGAGAAAGTGAGAGAACATGACATTGATGAGAGGACTAGGTCTTGTCGTTTTGACCCCAGAGGGGGTGAGACAAAGGTCTGATATATCCCATACAGCGTTTGAATTGAGGTCTCTCATGAGGCCGTGCCTATCATCTGAACAGATTTCTGTGGCAGTGCTGCTTTTTCCACCATTCTGATTTTAAATCTCTCCATGCAGTCACTGCAAGCAATTTGGTTGGCCGACTTTCTGTGGTCACTTTATGGAGAAATAACTGGATTAATGGTGACTTGAGTTACTTGCAGTGCAAATGCATTGTTACGGTTTTGGGGACTTACCTATATCCTATATAATCTGTATAAGTGCTAAATGCTAAATATTCTATAAGTGATGTAAACATGACCACACAGAACCACAATAGTCTTACCGGGGTATTGTCTAGATGGTAACCCTACATTTGCAAAACTGGCAAGATTTATGAAACTATGAGATGGTTATGCTTTCTGTCTGAAATGCTTTCTAACACAAGACTTCTTATGGGTGCAAGCAGCAACGCAAGTCAAAGCAGCTAATGGTCGATGACTTTGACTTGCAGTTTGTAATGCCTTTTAACCACAAATATCTGCCCCCAGTGTACGCTTGCGGCTGTTGAACTTCCTTCAGCTTAATGCCGTGCTTGCTACGTGATCATAGCACAGCAGGAACAATGCAAATTTTACTTCTGAGTACCCTGAAAGGCACCTCTTGACCAAGATTCAAAGACATCAGTTCAAAAGGACAAGCTTAAAGCAACAGCAGTAGCAAAGTTGAATTATTTACTATTTGCCCCAATAGAACTTGCCATGTTCTTTCATTTTGCTGACATTCCTTATATTTGAGGCAAAATCCCTATTTAAAATGTACTCAATGAGATGAGGGTTGCTGGATAGCAGCAACCTTTAGTAAATCTACAAAGGAATACGTGGATGCAGATAGCTGGTTGCCACAATGGAAAGTTTTGCCCTGCTGCTGCCCTAGTCAAAATGTATAATGCCAACATCAGTGAGCGACAGATGCGGCAGTAACACTAGCTGTTTGAATTGTGTTAGAAATGCATGAGCACCAAGGGTAAAACAAATAATAAACGTTTGTCGCCATAGATAATGTGGTATTTCTGCAGGACACAGGTCTTAGTAACTGTGTAAACTCCAGTGTTAGCTAAATCAAAAGGAGCTTACAGTATAATCTAACCCAGAGACACGTAAAGCATCAAAGGTTCAGAGCCATGCTCCAGCATTGTGTTGCATTATTATGCCGGAGGTTGCTGCTCGCTGCAGTACGGAGCCACGTGCCCGGTCCTCAGACTGGTCGTCTAATAGGCCTATTTACTCCACCTTTCCTCTCCTGCTCCTTCACTGCCTCCCTCTATTCTTCCTTCTTCCTCCCACATAAAATGTCAAAAGTATTCAGCAAACCTGTCTGTCTGCTTTTATATAAAATAACAAAGTGTTCAGAGCTTGTAAAACGCTGCAGGACTGACAGTTTAGCAGACTTCCCACAGTCTAGAAACCTCTATTGTGGAGGCGGCAACAAGAATGAAAAGGATATGGAATAGAATAGAATAGAATAGAAAAGGCAATCCGGAGAACAGACACAAGCCATTAGTGTAGAACTATTAAATATATCCTCAAGCTATTGTGGTGAGGCAACTCATTTAAGCGCTACACCTCTGGTACAGGGATTTCTGTGGCAATCACAACCCTCGCTAACACACACACACACACACACACACACACACACACAGATGGCGAGAAGGGGGACAGACTGAAAAATACCCTCTCTCACTTACTATCTCTTTTCTTACACACATTCACACACACACACACACACACACACCATGTGGCTAGCTGAGAGCCAGCTGTTCCTTTCCACTTCACATCACTATGGGCTAACGACTGCTAATCCCCCATGGCTTTTCCCTCAAAGGAACTAAGGCAGCAGCCATGATCTAACTCTTATTGAATTCCAATTACCCTCCACCCGGATTTCACAATAAGAGTCCCCTCTTTCACCACCACCGCCTCCACCTCCACTAACACCACTTTTACTTCCCACACGTACTGTCACAATAAGAGCCACCCACACACATACAGCCCGAAGATATAAACACATGTTTATTATTATATACTAGTTATTTATTGTAATAATTTAAATTCAATTATATTTAGATGCTTTGGCCGTACTCACTGGCTAATTTAAGACTGATAGCATTTACTTGACTTGAACCAAACTGATCTGAGAGAGACTAAAGCACATTACTGTTCCCCCTACCCCCTTCCACTCACACACACACACACACAGCAACAGTTGCATCCTTGACTGGACTTGCCCACCCCTTTCTTTTTACCCTGGCAGGTTTGCCCCTCTCTGCCAGGCAGGGTCCCTTGTAAAAGACTAGCTTCAATGAATGGAGGCCCAGCAGGGAGTCAGGCAGGCTCGCACTTCATAACCCTCCCTCTCTCTCTCTCTTGCTTAGTCTATCCCCTTCTTCCCTCCTGCACTCTTGTTCTTTCAGTTCAAGTTCTAGTAACTTTATAGGCATGTATCGGGAACAATTTGGCAATAAAAAAAAACAACTAACCAACAACCCTTGATGCATTCAAACAATAACAGGATGATAAATGTCATGGTTAGAAAACCTGAACAATCCAACAGCCCATAAGCATCAATATTCATAATAAAGTGTAAGAGTTCCAAAACCAAAAGACTTGTAGTGCATATCTTTCTCCACACCCCTCCTTCTCTCCCCCTTTCACCCCACATATCTGGTTTGATTTTACCCCATGAAGCGGTGAATTCCAGCCTTTCAGAGAACAACACTGGGCAATAAAACAATGGGTGGCTCTGGGGTGTATACTGTAGGGGTGGAGGGTGTTGGGATTCCTGGTAAAGTCTGACACAAAATGCTGCTATGGTTACAGTGGGTGGGACAAGGGTAAAGAGGGCTAAAAATGCTGGGAAAGTTGGTGTAGAGTAGAGAGAAAGGCGAGAAATCTGGAATGTAGTGCAGGTAAATTGCCATCTACACCTTCTTGACACAGTCAACCTCACCTTTTAATAAGTAAATAAAGAAATATTATTATGATAATGGATGTTTTTTACCATGACACCACTGCTAGTAATGACGTTCAGGTGGCTGAATGAAATAACAGAAAACATGTTGAACCAGCAAAACTCTTCCATCTCCAGCACCAAGTGTGTCTGGTGGAACTGGGATAGAGGCAAAAGGTGAAAGTGAGTTTGTGTGGCACTCTTACTGTGGTATTGGCACTCGTGTTTTTTCCCCTTCTTAAAATGTCCTCATTCCCACTTTAATGTCTCTCTCTACTTTTAGATGATTACAGTATAATGGAGAGATGGAGTCATGGCATAGTTTATTACCACACACACACACATACATACGCACTCACGTCCAAATAGCTCCAAGGACGCAGAAAGACTTTGCAACAGGAGTAGTCCAAATAAGAAGATTAAATTTAAGTTTTCTACGCTCAGACAGCTTGGTATGTTTTGACCTTTTGAATCTGAACATGACTCAAATACTGTTTGCAGCAGAGCTAAATATGCAGACCAAGCTCCTGTTTGAATAGTCTTAACTTGAATGGACATTTAATATGCATTTCTACAACACTGAAAATGAAAATCTAAACAGAATAACAATGAAAGTTTAAAATTTTTCTTTTCTTTTCCTCCCCTTTACATCTTCCATTTTTCTTTTCTTTCTTTTATACCCTTACTCACTGTCCTTTCCTTTCTTTTCATTTCCTTTCTCTCTGCACCTTCCCTTTTCTTTTCCTTCCCTCCCCTTCCCTTCATACCTTTCCTCACTTTCCTTTCCTTTCTTTTCATTTCCTTCCATTTACACTTTTCCTTTCCCTTCCCAGATACAGTATTTGTCTTCATTTTCTGGGGTAAGCTTTAATATTCAACCAGAGAACTCTACCAGAACTGAGATTTATACAATAAAAGCAACCGTCAAATAAGAAACTGAGGTAGAGAAAAAGTGTTTTACCCTTCCTTTTTCTTTCTTTGTTATACTGCTGCTTAAACTTTTACTCTGACGTGTTTGAAGTTAAAGGTTGTACAGTATGTAAAGCTACGTACTGTTCAAAGCAAAATTGAAATCATATAATAATACGACTTCAATTTTCTTTTGTTACACTAATGCAACACGTCATTTTAATATCACAAAGGTGCAAAGACTGGATAATAAGCAATGACTGCTTCTTGCTGAAAAAACGGTGAGCAGTTATTTTCACAAAGGAAACAGGCAAATAAAGACATCGGGCTCTTCAGCCAGAGGAGTTTTTGTTGTCTATGTTTTTTTCCTCTCTCGATATTCATGGTAATATATCATTTTGTTTTACAAGCCTCCCTGCGCAGTCCAGCTGTTAAACGAGACTGAGAGACAAGTCAAAGTGGGAGGCGATCTCAGAACAATCACAGTTATACAGAAAAACGAGGAGATCTGCCGCCAGCCGTGGACTCCACTCAGGGAAGACTGAGCCTTAAATGTCACAACAAATTGCATGTGAGGGTGCTTTGCTTGTTGGGACTTGAACGGAAAAACACGAGAAAGGCATTGTTTGGTTCATTTCCTTTTCTTCTGTGAGTGTGTGTGAATGTGTGTGCTCCGTGGCCATCTATCCTCTCAGACATGTTTAATAGGGCTTTGGCTGCGTTGACCGAGGGTGTAAATGTGTCATACTTTATTAGAAATCCCAAAGAAGAGGGCTAACATTAATCACTGGCTCTTGTTTATGAAAGTCATAAATGTTTCACTGAGTGCTTTATTGTTGGCTGCCAGATTTGGAGACGTGTAGAGGGTCCTTAGTGTGTGTGTGTGTGTGTGTGTGTGTGTGTTCAGTCCACCACTGCATCATGATAGCACCCCAAACCTCTGAGAAATTCTCTCTCTCTCGCTTGCTCTGTCTCTCTCTTAGGCTTTTTGTCATGTTGTCAGAAAGTATGACATCACCCTGCCCTTTGACCCACGCAGTCAGGAGAGCGCTGATTGGATGATTGGCTTATAGAGGACATCCACATTGACTCCAAACTCAATTCTGCTGATGTCAGGAGCTATTACAGATGACGACATGCGCATGCACACACTGCACGTTTGTGTGTACTGTATGGCTCGTGTGTGTTGGTGTGTGCAAGCATGTTCAGGGTTATATAGGTCAAACGTCTGAATCTAGAACATCTCCCAGCTGAAATACCAGTCGAAATGTCAAAGTCTGCCGCTGTGCAATCCCTCAGATCAATAGTTCAATTGGACATAAAGGCATCATTCTATTCGCTGGACTAACATGCTATATCATGTGGCAGCCTCTGTCAGGAGCGCTTTAGCCATAACCAGTTTCAACCTGTAAAAATGAAGAATATTTCCTAATAGTTCCTTTTAACATGGCTAAAAGTCAAAGAATAGAATGTTACTGATAATGTAAATTATCATTTCCCACATAATAAAAAACACATACACTAAAGTCACCCACGCTTTCCTAGAAGATCGCCGGCTCCAGTTCTTCATATCGCAAATATTTTTCAAAGCAGACATTTTGACTTGTCACAACCGGAACAGCGCATTAATGATGGCTCTGTTCCATTTAGCTGTCCAAGAAAGCCATACCAGTGAGCCAACATACACAGTGCTGGGGCCTTGAAACTGGACACACCTAAATGGAACCAAGCCTTTTTTGTCATACGCAAAGAAAAGAAGCATGACCTGCGTGAGTTACACAGGCTTAATTAAGTCTTATTTGAGTTCCATTTGAGTCTGGCCACGTGACAAATGTTTTGACTCTTGTTTGGTCTCTGCCAAATCCTGATAGAAATATCTGGGTATCAACTATATTCAAATATATTGAAATATTTAGTTATTACAGACAAATATAGTGATAAAAACCTAATGAAAAATAATATCACACATAAATATTTTCATACACAACAATGCTGTTGGTTTTAGCCATTGTTCAACATAAAACAATAGCTACAACGTATATGTGTAAAACTGCACTGACCCATCCACACCCTTGCATAGAATGGAGATTACACAGTTGCATTTTAAAGAAACATATTTTTAAAAGCTTTGATAATTGTTGAACATTTGTTAAAATATCAACTACATACTACAGAGATATTATGGAGCTGTGAGATGACTATCACATGGCTCAATTCTCAGGTAGGGATTCTTATTAGAGGTTCCATCCTGCCTCTTAGGATTTTTTTTTGTTGAGTCAATGTGCCTTGAACGCACTTTCTCAGCTTCAGATGCTCACTTTAAATAGACTATAATATACAGTAGATGCATGGAATGAGTGCTGTGCTACAGCCCCATTGTGAGAAGTTATCTCTCCTCTCATGATCTCTGTGCAATCATCGCTGCTCTTTCAGCTTTTCCCCAAAGTCCCACGTCCAAGCATAAAAGTCATAACGATACATCTAAAAAGTCAATGGTTTCGCTGCGTCTACGTCGCTCATGAAATCACGACAAATCATAAATTCAAAGAGCCTCCGTCACCCCCCTCCCTACTACTCCGGTCCTCGTCCTCCACCTAGTTAAGTGTGGAATAATGTCATCTTAATGATAATTTTTTTGCGGTATGCCATAACAGCATAATTCAGAGAGGGCGTAATGATTTTTTATGCCCCTGACATATTGTTTTGCAGAGAGTGACATAAAAGCACGGTGACATGTGGCATTTTGGGAAAGGTCAGGCGCTCCGTCTCGGCCGCCCGTCCATCTTCATAACGTCACCACTTGTCATATGGAAACTGGCATCACCAATCTTTGTCTCTCCCTTGTCGCTTGCTGCCCCCACTCTCCTCTCTCATATCCTGACTCTGCTTCTTTTCTCTTTCTCCTTCTTTTTTCGCTTTCATTTTTCCCCTCTCATTCTTTTGTTGCTCTTTTTCCCTCATCGTGCCGCGTCTCATGTTTTGTTAAGAATAAGGGGAAGCTTCTTTTTTGTTGTTAACACGGAGAAAATTATCACTGTAGGGAATAGGAAACAAGATTTCACACACACACGTGCACAAAGCCTCAGGGGTGCTGCGGGAGGTTCGGGGACCGCATGTCAACACCAGCTGTGAGGATTGAGGTGACAGAGAGAAGGGCTAATACTAATGTGATAAATACGTCAGCGCTCACTCCAGGCACACTGTGCGTATCTGTTTGTGTTTGGTGGCTTTAGAAATCTGCTTAGAGCCAGCCACTTCTGCCAAACAGATATTCAGACAGCATTTGGT
>JAVQJD010106668.1:20000-28518 GCA_036023655.1 Nannoperca australis
ATACAGTCTATATATATTTGTGTTCAGTTGGCTCTTAAAATTATTACTGTAATATGACAGAGCCACAGGCTTCTTTTGAGTGCAGGATTGAAAACAATTAAACAATACAGAATAGATGATTTGCTGTCTGCACGTATGTGTTTGTGTGTCTGATTGAGAGCTTAAAGGTGGTTTATGCTGAGGACACCCCTCATCCAAACAAAGACAGCACTTGATCCTGAAAGATCCGGCACTCATTTCAGTCTGTAAATAAGCTTACTTGTTGTGTGTTTACCCTGGGTAAAACACGGCTCCCCTGCTCCCCAAATACATAACAAGTTCCCCTAATAGTTCTCCTAAATAGGCCTAGCTGAAAAATAAGAACCATTATAACTCAACCAAATTATTTTGTATGACTGTTTTGTATATTTTGGTGCACTGGTTCACTGAGCAGGCTGTGGATAACAAGCATCCTTAATATGACCCTAACTCATTTTTCCTAAAGTCCTAAAATGTGTTTTTGTTTGTTTTCTCTGGATCACCATGTAGGCCCCCATATGACTACCATACTTCCTTATTAGTAGGGATAATAAGGTCCATTAAATTACTATTTAAGTACCTGCACATGACAGCTATTAGTAAAGCATTAAAACATGGGTTTCACTCTTAATAACCAACATTTTTGTCACATGAACAGTTTTAATACTAACTGAGACACAAACACAAACATATACCACATACAACCTTATTTACTTTTAATTGTGCCATCAGTTTGCATAAAACATATTTAGCTGCGCAACGCAACACAAAAAGCATATCATTTAAAATGTGTTACTTTTGTCAATGGATGTCTGAACATACACAACATTTCTCTTTTTTATCCACTATTTGACTTTTGAATAGAAGCTCAATTCTGCTTCAGCTCAATGTCACATGTCACCATCAATGTATTCAGTTCAGTGGGAATAACACAGTGTTCATATCCTGCGCCTGCATGTTGAGTCTGCATTTACCAAATAAGAGATCTTCCAGTTTGCTTAAGGCTACATTTTCATATCTAGTGATCTCTACAATATTCTTTTATTTGCGTATTGAAAGCGTACACAAGCGATCAGCTTGTTACCCTCTCTGTCTGCCTTCCTGCGCTCTGTAATGGAAATGAGACACAGCTGAAGGTCCCAACGCTGTGGCAGTGCAAAGTGCTGTGCCTGAGGTGTGTGTGTGTATGTGTGAGTGCTGGGTATGTATAATAGACTACACACATATTTGCATCTCTTTCTGTGTGTGTATGAGGCTGACTGTTTGAATGTTTCTGCTGCAACGGACTATATGCTTACGTGGGTGTATGATTTGTGCTTATGTGTTCATTTATGTGTGTGTACATGTGTGCACTTACCAACAGCAGACGCCCACAGAGACACAGGCCTGTCACATCCTGTGTACGATAAGGCCTAATGACGACACCTTGTGATTGATTGAATTTTTGATTCGTCTGCTGATGTCTAGCTGGCATCCTTTTCATCTGAGATAGAAAAAAAGTGGCGTCTCAAGTGTATGTAGGTGTGTGTGTGTGTGTGTGGAGGGGCCTGTCTGCCTCTGTACACAGCATGTGATATTTGCCAATTTTATTCAACAAGAAGAGGCGAGTACGGCTGTATTTGGTCTAGCAGTGTGTGTTTAAAGAAAATCGTGTGTGAGTAAGGGTTATTACACTTAAATAAAATCATCAGGCTTGTCCATTACTCTTTTTTTTCCCACGACAAACACATTTTAACTTCACCTGACTGAACTCACATGTTACATTCAACTACAGGAGTTACCTGTGAAAAACATATCTACGAGAATAGTCAGCAAACATTTACAAAAATCACATTGAAAATATATTATAACCATTTTTTTCCACACCTGTGTAAGTAGAACAGTATTCTCCACACAGTTCTTTTAATACAAGCAGTACAATATTACATCGTTATACTGCATTTACTGGTTGTTTTAGTAGTTTAGCTAGCCCTGTTACCTACTTATCTCTGCTGGCTGGGCAATACTATAAAGCTAACTTCCCAGCCTACCTGACTGATTCCCTGCAGGCTAACAGATATAACTAACTCTGCTAGCTAACAGCCTGTATTCTACCAATATTCATAATCTGTACACACTAACTGTGTTAATTAACAAAACCCTAACCCTTTCATATATCACCATACAGCATTTACAGTAGTCTTACATGTGTAAAACATATTTTCTGACAATAGCCAGCAACACTGTTCATTGACTGTGATTTATAATACACTAATACTAATAAGAGGACAGTGTCTTCCTGCATGTCTACATCCATGTCCTATGATCTAACAGCTCTCTGTCCAGATCCACCCTCTTGCCCCCTCTTGTCCTCTAATCTTGTTTGTCAGAACTAAATGAGCTGCCCCATCGAGGTGTGTTAGCCACTAATGAATTTATTGCTAGATAAGAACGGGGCCAATGCAGTTACAACTCACTGCAGTCATAAAACGCTGGAAAAAGCTACGTAATTAACCTTTACTAGCCGTGTGCATAGGTGGTGCTGCTTGATATTTGTCGGTGGGGGAGATGTGCGTGTGCTTGTTTGCATGTTTGTGCCAGTGTGTGTGCATATCTACCTGCTGTGTTATGTGTGTGTGTTGTCCATTAACGGGGTGGAGGCAATGCTATTGATAATGCTGCACCTATCAGTTTATCGTTAATCGCGTCCGGCCAGATTAGCACGTCATCCGATAGACTCCAGACTGACTGGAGACAATAAATACATATAGTCAATAAAACAGCAAAGGATCATGGGAGAACAGAGAGATGGCGGGGGGTCTGAGATGTTGACACATGAGCCAAGGTGCCAACATCCCTGATGTTGGTTATAGCTTTACACTCTTTTATCTTATCTGGATGTACTCAATTAAAAGAGAGAGAGACAAGAGAGAAAAGAGAAGAGAAGAGACATCATTAAGACTGATGTCCACACTTTCCCTCGCCATCCATTCACTAACAGGAAACTGACAGACATATAAGACCTGCTGTTCTCCTTCTTCTTCTACCACTGAGGTATTTCCTCTATCTTATAGACACATACACACTCTAAGGGGTAATAGATGCAGGACTTATGCCTGGGTTGAGGAATAAAGATAGATGGATAGGGAGGGAAGAAAAAAAAGAAGCAGAGGAGTGAGTTATGATGCGGTACTCAGGGGGTTAATTTCTCACAGGCAGTTTTCATACACACACACAAGCAGTAAAGGTGATGTCTGGCTGTGGCCAAGCCAGTAGCATGCTAGTTAAAAGTGAATAAGTTTATGGCCAGTGTAGGTACTCATACATCAAGGAGCAGTTTGTTTAGCCAGCAGTGTGACAGGGTACAGTAACATGGGCAGGGCTGGAGAGTGGCTACAGCTGTGATAAATGGGAGATTGCAGGAGGAATGGTGTCTCAGCATGTGTTTGTGTGTGTGTGTGTGTGTGTGTGTGAGAGAGAGAGAGAGAGGGAGAGAAAGAGACATCAAAGCATGTTTTTAGCTCTCAGATTAATGGCGATTCCAGTATTTGATCTAAGTGATTTTTTTCTAGTTGAAGAATCTCTTTTTGAAGCTGTAAATGTTGCAAACGCCCTTCTCTAGTCATCTCACAGTACCTGGTGTGAAAGGATTTTTCTCTGCAGTATCGACAAAAGCTTTATGGGTTGCAGTATAATGTTTTAAATTGCAGACTGTTTTTTTTACTACTTGATTTTTTTCTTTCTTTTCTTTTTTTCCAAGCCAAACTGCTGTGAGTAAGATACCAAGGTTTTCTATGTGGATGTAAAGTGTGTAACCCCATATGATAAAATTACTAGGAGGAGCATTTTCTTTCTCTTCTGCTCCAAAACTGGGAAACTCCAAAGATTGATCAATGTTCAACTGTTATGAGTTAGAGTACCCTTCTCTTTATTGGTACCTTTATATAGGTAAAAGATCTCAATACTTCCTCTACCACGACTTGTCATCATGGTTCCCCACATCTGTTTTCCTTGGTATCATCTATTCATCCTTCCACCATCCCTTTCTCTCCGTGTCAGTCCTCTTTCCTGTCCACCAACATGCACCCTCTCTCCATCGCTCCTTATCTCCTCCTCGTCCTCACCCCACCCTTGTCCCAGTCTCTGCCCGGCACGATCCAGCTGTGGATCTGACGGTACCACGGTGCTGAGAAACAATAGTCCAGTCAGTCTATGTAAGTGTGTGTGTGTGTCTGTAAGGCTGCAAACAATAGGTTCATTATTACTTTCCACAATGAAAACAACAACTTGTACTGTTCTCCTGTGCCTTTGCGAAGTGTGGCATTGCCCATGTGGTCTCACGACAGCCAGTAAGTAAGTGAGACAGACAGATGGGTGGAGAGGAAGACAGGGCAGACCCAGAGACAGCCAGAACAATAAACAGACAGCCATGAGAGACAGACAAACAGGTAGATAGGTAGCGAAGGAGCAAGCCGCGCCACCCAGCCAGCCGCCATTTCTCCCTCAATAACTCACTTTTCTCCCCCTTGGAGAGGGAAAACAATAAGATATAACAATTGGCAAATGGCTGAGGCAGGCGGAGCATTACAAATGAAATGTAATGTTGTTACAGTTTGGAAATAATGAATTATGAGGATAAGCGGGGATCTGTAAAATCGCTGTAGCGATTTACCGGGGTTTCATTTTTCAACTGTATTGAATTATGGGGAATTGGCCTCAGTCAACTGCAAAATACAAAATGGGGAAAAGGATGATTCACCGTTTCACCATGCATGTGTGTGTGTGTGTGAGTTTATACATTTGTGTGCAAGCATGTGCAACCTCTGAGTGTTTATTTATTTTTCTGTGTTTATGTGCGTAAATGTGCACGAGGTGCTTGCACATTTGCATGCATGCAGTGTGTGTGCATTTCTGTATGTCTCAATACTGAATAATATGTGTGTTTGTGTGTGTGTGATCTTCCCCCTAGACCTGTTGAGGGCTTTCTCTCGCTCACCCCACCGCACATGTGATAAATGTCCCTTATCGCCTCTGTCATTGTAATAGCCCCACAACAGGCCCAGAGAGAGGGAGAGACAGAGAGCGGGGGAAAGAAGGATGGAAAGAGGGATGAGTGAGGGGACATGGAGGGGGGTCAGGGCATGGGGGTGTTGAGAGAGTTGCAGCGATGGAAAAAAAAGAAGAAAGAACATGGTGAGAGTGGGAGAAAGAGAGAGGAGAGAGAGGGAATAGGATAGCTGGAGTTATCAGCCGGTCTTGTAGGGGAAGAATACGCATCAAGCTGCCAATCATCCGGCCTGAAAATTGCTCTGAGATTTGAGTCCCCAGACGGTGTGTGTGTGTGTGTGTGTGTGTGTGTGTGTGTGTCCAGAGAGAGAAAGAGAGAGCATCCAAAGCCGCTGTCGTCTCTTGTTCTATTACTGCCCCCATCCTCTCCACCCGTCCCTCCATCCGACCATCTCGCCCCTGACTTTTTAAAGCTCAAACTCAAAAGAAAAGAAAAAAAACACATCTCTTCTCTCTCTGTCACTAAAACCTATACTCAAGTTGTTTGAAACACTGTTGTCGTCAGCGGCCCCGGCTATTAGGGGAGGGCGAGAGACAGAGAGAAAGAGAGGGGGGGATGATAGAGAAGATGGAGAAGAAAGGCAAAAAGAGAAGAAGGGTTAATATGTGAGCTGAAACCATTTCAGTCTCTTTAATTTTCTATTGATTTGAGCTGTAGACCTGTCCCCTCAACTCTGTGTGTGTGTGTGTGTGTGGAGTTGAAAGCCTCCAAGCTGTCTCTATACAGAATCTTAGAGTACCAGCCTAACGGCTGTCCAGTGACTGCCATCTATCTCCAAGTTTAGTGATTCATTGAGTGTTCCTTCATAGGTTGAGTAAATGTTCATGTGAAAACCAAAATAACCTTTCATAAGAAACACACCCTTGTCTTAAATTGTGTGGCAAGGCATTTATAGTAATCAATTGTTATTTTTTAAAATAATTTATTTAGCCAAAGCACATGCAGAATTGTCTCAGCCCACCCAAACAAAAAAGTGACATTAGTGGACTACAATTAAAAACAAATCCTGAAACAAGTGAAAATGGTTTTGGAAAGAAAATGAAAGATTCATGTAATTCATATATTTGGCTCAATTTTGTTTTAAGGATTTAAAGATAATAAAATTTAACTCAAGGTGTGGACTGAAGGAAGGACATTTTATAAAATGTTACTTCTCCAGAGAAAATTAACAAAGGCCCCTTAAGAGCAAAGTGTAGAGAAACATCCCCCTCTATTGGACAATGTGATATCACCAGGCAGAGGGAAGAGTGTGAGGCACAAGAGGACACAAGTGGAAGGAGAGGAAGGGGGACAGGAAATGAGAGGGAAGGGATGGATAAAGATATGATGATAGGCCTGCAGAGCAGAGAGATAGCCAATTCATAAACATCACAATGATGTCCAATTGCAGCTGTGTGATGCAATCGCGCTCTAACTGATTGTCTCAAATGCCCCCCCACCACCACC
Source organism: Nannoperca australis (assembly GCA_036023655.1). Taxonomy (NCBI): domain Eukaryota; kingdom Metazoa; phylum Chordata; class Actinopteri; order Centrarchiformes; family Percichthyidae; genus Nannoperca; species Nannoperca australis. Next base: position 26,512 of record JAVQJD010106668.1, read on the forward strand.
ACACACACACACACACACACAACCACACACACACACACACACACACTTACTCATACACAAAATAGCCTCAGGTGTGACCTGTGCAATACCCCCACTCAAGCAGATAGACATCTTTGGTCTGCACCTATCAACTCTTAGCACCTAGATATGTTTTTTTCCCATTTAACCCATTTCTGGCTTGTATCATTATACAGGGAATGAGAGGCAGACAGACAGACAGGCATACAGACAGACAGGCAAAATGAGGCATTACAAAGAATGTTATGTGGGTATAGAGTATTTATTTTAGGCTAAACCAAAATAATGCGACATGATTTTTCCATCTGGGATGGGTCTATTCTAAAGTGGTTCAAGTCAGTGTGGGTAACAATTTGTCCTAATGTGTTCCCGTTATTTTATTTTTATTTTTATTGGTCTCTAAAATCTAATTTTAGAACAAAAGTGCTCATATAAATTATATTATAAGAGTGGTGTACAAATGATTCTCTGTGACATTATGAAAAGCTGTGAAAGTCGTGTTTTCACAAGCAAAACCCTTGTAGTCGTCCATTTTCGAGAGCGCTCTGATTCTTGGAACTCAGGGTGACCCGCACCACCCACTGTCATGAGGACATGGCAAGGACCCAAACCACAACACAGCACCCCGAGGCGTAGGCCTGACCAGGGATTGGGAAAGTTTTCATTATCTGGTTTGCAGTCATTTTTCAAAGGGTCCCGTGGTCAATTTTTATTCCAACTAGGACATCTGACACCCAAGGAAAATGCTTCAATTCCCATCAATAAACCATCAACTTAAAGTGTTTATTGTCAGCAAAACTAATTACACCACATCTGCAGCAAACTTTGTACAATCTGACCAAACTCTGTACAAGAAACTGTGAGTTTTGCTCTCATCAAAACTTGCCATCTGAGTCGTTCTAACAGAGATTACCGAGATGCAGGAAGTTTGCTTTGTGTCCGTTTGATTTCTATGCCGGTGACACTTCGGTGAGAGGGGTGATATGGCAGACAGCTAGACAGACAGCTAGATAGATGGAAGGCCAGACTGCTCCCCTTGTATGAAGGATTATCCCCTATCCTCTGTTTGTGACAAGAGCCGATAAGAGCCTGAGAGGAGAGGCAGCAAGAGGCTGAGAGGGCTGGTGACACACACGCACACACACACACACACACATATGCGCATATAATCCACAGCGAGAGAGATATCAATCCATCATTTAGAGCTGGGGATTCGGCAAGAGGAAATAGGTTCTTCTCAATCGCTGACAACCCAACACACACACACACACCTACAATAGCATCTGCTGTATAAAAGGCTCACGAGGTTTCAGAGTTGAATGGGGCTGTTTGAATGACTGTTCAATTTCATCTATTTATCTGATTTACATTTGGCTATTGTTGTCACCGGTATATCTGTGCGTTTATATCTGTTATTGTGTCTGAATGACATCAGTGTCACTAATAGAAACCATAAATCTAAGTGTTCTAACGTTAGCTTTTGGGGTTGGCTTTTTTTTTTTAAAGAAGGGAATGCTAGGCAGGACTTTCCATAAAGAATGAACCATGAAACATGGATACATGCAGCACAATCAGTGTTAAATTATTTTACTTTGCTTTTATTTGTAAAAAATCGAAATTTTTCTAAGAATCGACTTGACATACAATTTTAGACATATAGTGGACAATAGAATTCTTATATTGGATGAACAGTGGGAGACAGCAGAATTCCAAACTCAGTTTCTGAATCAGTCCATCCATCCTTGGGTTAGAGAGAAAGTTTTAAAGCACAGAGAAGGAAACAGGAAAAAGGGAGGCACAGTAGTCAAAGGTTCTGCTTCTCAGTGTGACAGGAACATGAAAATCCCCCGCTCCTCTCCTCAACACGAACACAACTCATAAGGGACGTATGAGAGAGAGAGAGAGAGAGAGAGAGAGAGGGAGAGAGAGAGAGAGAGAGAGAGAGAGGGAGAGAGAGAGAGAGAGAGAGAGAGAGAGAGAGAGAGAGAG
>JAVQJD010106669.1:0-11391 GCA_036023655.1 Nannoperca australis
ACACACACACACACACACACACACACACACACACACACACACACACACACACACACACACACACACACACACACACACACACACACACACACACGGGTCCTGGCACTTGTGCTGAAGGGTGTGGCCTAACGTCTCAAGACATGCAGTCAAACATCAAAGAGGAGTCAACTCATCCTACCTGTTGGGGTAGGGTTTGATCGGACTACATAACAAAAATTCATTACATCAACATTCCCATCTCTTTCTGTAGTACAGAAAGAAGTGCGTGTTTGCTATCAGAGCCGGAATAAGGTGCAGCGCAGACATAAGTTTCTTAATAACAGCCTGTAAAGACCAAATCATTTGAACATTAAAAAAAAACTAAGCTCTAATGTCAGCTCTCTGGGACGACATCTGACTTGTACTCACCCTGTGGATGATGCCAGCCTTGTGAATGTACTGTGAAAAGGAAAAGACAGAGTGGAGAGTGGATTATTGAAGTCACATCCAATATTGATGTGTGGGTATATTGCATTCATTTATGGTATTTTTTAAAGATGATTTCTTGGGGGGATATTTTCACCTTTATTAGCAGAGGCAGACAGAGAGAGAGAGAGAGAGAGAGAGAGAGAGAGAGAGAGAGAAAGAAAGAGAGAGAGAGAGATGCAACAAAGAACACCAATGCTGTAACCATTCAGCTACAAAGGCGCTCTGTATTTTGTGTGTTTTTAATGTGCCTGTTTGCACCATGGGCTCACCTGTCAACTCTTTAGTTAATTAACTCAACTAAAGAAAGTCATGAGTGGAGGTTGAACAAAAATGGCACGTCAACTATCCATTGTATTTTCATAAAGTGCATTAATTAGAGCATCTTATCTTATAATCCCCTTCTACTTTTCTATAATTATATAAAATCCATTGTGAGTTTGTTATGATGACTCATTTAAGGCACAAAAGGTTGACTCTCCACTGCATCCTTCATTAAAAGTACATATGCATGTAATAAAGTGCGGACAATCCTCTACGATTATAGCAGAATATATTAAAATACAGTGTAATTTTGTCACGTCTCTGTTAAACGATTATCTGGGAACGTATTCACTGAGGTCTTAATTAGTTTTTATTATTCTTCACTACTGTTCTCGTGATGCTTCATGAGGTTTCTGAAAGATCGGCTTCCTCGGCTCACCCGGAGTCCGCAGAGCATCTGGTAGACGAGAAACTGGACCTTGTCTTCTGAGAGATTTCCTCGCACCTTGGACAGGTCAGTGAACATGTAAGGCATCACCAGGTAGCTGAGAAAAAGAGAGGAGCGAGCAAGAGAATGAACACAAACACTAAATACAAACGTTATTCTGTCAAGTTCCAACTAATACACACGCCTTTTGTTGTTCGCTGTAACTTTCCACGCCCTGTTAATGCTGTGATCCATGTCTTTTCATACTTTCATTAAAGAGCTTAGGGTGCTTGTGTATGTTTATGTAGCACTCAAGCTTCAATATATATTCTTCCCCTTATCAGAATACAGTATTTGTATTTTAGTGTTTCCAGGACTGTAAACAGGCTATATCAGGAGGGATAAATCAGAATTCAACCAATACTGACACACCGAGTGCAGAGACCAACAAGATCATGAGAACCATCACTGATTTTTGGACAATACTCATTGAAAACCACAATGTTTGTTCTTTAGCCACAAATATATATTTAAAAAAAGATTGACATCCACACATTTAGCACAGAAAACTTCTATATTAAGAGTCCCTTCATCAAGAACTTTGGTTCTTGCTCGATCTGTAGGTTTTGGCCTATGTATAAAATGTTAATTACTGTGTGGCTCAGACTATTGTTCACAGGAAACACCATAACATCACTATATGGCCAAAGTGTGTGGACGCCCCTGTCTGCGCCTGCTATTCATTGCATTGGATGAAAAACTAAATATAACCCATAATCCCATTAAGGGGAAGTCTTAATGGGAAAGCAGACAATCATATTTTAATATGCTTCCACCTTTGTGTTTGGGGAAGGTAAAAAGATTAACGTATTTTTTCCTGTTTCAACATGACAATGCCCTCATGCTCAAAGCCTCGCTAGACTCAGATTTAATTGCGGCAGAATGGGAGAAAATACCTGCAGCCAAAATCTGAAAGAAAACCTTCCCTGAAGAGTGGAGGAGGATATTAACGTCCCTGGCTGTAGCATCTGTTCAACACTAATACACGGGTGTCATTTTATTTTATGACAGTACAGTGGGTTTTGTCGAGGGAAGCAGGGCGATGCTAACTTCCAGGTCCACAAATACCTCATCCCCTCGGCCCTCTATTAGACCATGTCAAACTGAGCAGTTTGACGCGTTCCTGTCAGAAAAGCGAGAAGACAATCACTCTGGAGACCCCCTCCCTTTTTTTTTTAACCCAACCGGTCGAGGCAGATGAGCGCCCACCTAGAGCCTGGTTCTGCTCGAGGTTTCTACCTGTTAAAAGGGAGTTTTTCCTTAACATTGTCGCTTAGTGCTGCTCATGGTGGGATCGTTGGGTCTTTGTGTGTGTGGCAGTTGGTCTCGACCGGCTCCATGAGATAGTGCCCTGAGATAACTTTGTTATTATATGGCGCTATATAAATAAAATTGAATTGAATTGAATTGGAGACTGACCTATTGTTTAACCCCCACAACAGAAAACCCTCGTTGTCTCCTAAGGATCGGCAGCCTTGTAGGCGTTTGCGTGGGTGAGTTTTAAACATACAGATCATCAGATATGTTGCCTGTCTCAGCCTGATGGCTCTGCTAATATTGTGAAAAAATACTCACAAGTCCTGCATTTCATCGAGGCTTGTGGCAGGTGTAAACACATCAAGGAGTCCTATCACCTAGTTGGAAAGAGAGAGCAAAGTGTCTAATACAGAAGCACCAGAGCAGACGTTAGGAGCTTTTACAGTATTTACAGCATATTTTCATGTTTAAAATGCATAATGATTATGTTTTTTTAAAGGCCCAAAAAAAAACACATGGCAAAACCAGTTTGTTAAGGCAAGTAGAAGATGTATGTTTACTCACATTTTCATGCTTCATGTGTTTGAGCAGTCTGAGCTCTCGGTAGGCCCTCTTAGCAAAGATCTCTGACTGGAAGGGCCTGTGGAGCTTCTTGATGGCCACTTTCTCTTTAGTCTTCTCATTTATTGCCGAGCTGTGGTGAAAAATGCAATAACAATTCATTCCATTTGCGTTCTGTGAGTCTGCGTGTGCCGTCTAGTGTCACTATGAATTCGCTGTTTTGAAGTCAGAACAGTGAGGATATGATGTCTATTTTGAGGTTTCTCTGTCTCTGCAACAGCAAATGCGTTCTCAGATGGAGCTAGAGACAGCCTTCGTGACACTCTCTCTATCTAACTGAGTGGGGGGGCCTGTGGTCTATCGAGTGTGAATATGTAAATGTTTGGTAAACTCTTGATGTGCATGTCTACAGTGATCTGCAGGGCACCAAACCGTAGGAGGACAGGCTTGTTGGGCTATTTGGAGCCACATCCACCAACACACATTACACACACCACTTGTGCATAGCGCTGTGGACAACGTTGATGCACTAATGTAGGAGATTACAGTGAATTGTACACGCAGCAGCTGATTCATGCCAGTCAAACATGATACAATACAATACAGCACATACAATAGTTATAAAAATGATGTTACAGTTAATGAGAGATGTGCTATTTGCCAAAGTTACAGATATGGTGGTGGCTCGATCTCAGTTCATCAGATGGTGCTTCTTTTTAAAAGGTCAGACTTTTTAAGCTCTAACAGACCATTACTCCCACGCTCGAATGCTTAAAACCCTGGTAATCACAGCCAGTGGGCCAATATTGAATTGGATATCTGCAGCTCTTACAACAGAAGCACCAACTACGATGGATGATAAACCCATTTTGACTTTTCGGCTCTCTCAAATTGCTCTCCTTGTAAGCCTCATTGGTCAGTGTACACAGACAAACGATCTATAACTGTGGTTCCCCACCTTTTCTGTCAGACGGTACCCGCCAGCCCTGTCGGATAAACTAAAGTACCGTCATTTATTTCAACCACTCCATGACTTTTAGCAAACTATTACAACTGTTTATCTGTTACTTTACGCTAACTATTGTAGCTGTTAATCCATTATTAGTTTTAGCTAACTGTTTTAACATCTCTGCTGTTTTTCATTCACTCACAACACGGGTTTTTTTTCAAAATCATAATTTCTATATATTTTTTTTCAAATTAGTTGAGCTACAATCTTTCCACATGCCCCCAAGCATCTTCAGAAGTACCCCACTGACCTATAAACCCCCTTAATGGGATAAATGACAAAGCATAAAGTAGTGGCTAGTTTTCTGAATAAAACTCAGATGTTATCCAGCTGTTCTATGGAATTACAAAATTTGCCAATTAACAAAAATGTACATGTTATAGCATCGATAATGAAATGTTACGTCTCTTACACCTTGTGCATAGGGAAAAGTATAAAAAAAAAAGAAGTTTGATTGTGATTGACTGAAGTGCATGTGGTCTACCACAGTAATGAGATAAAAGCACAGTGGTGGCAGGGCAACAAGGTAATGTACTCTGTAATATGTTGGGTAATTAAGGATGATTTATGACACAAAGAGGAGTTTACATTCTATGATTACACACATATTAGACATTGTTATTCGATTTCTTGAAAATTGACAGTTACATTAATAAATGAAACATAAAGTTTGAGATAAATAAAACACACTGTGAAGATTTACAGTGTTTGGTTAGTGGCTGGTCAGGCAAGGTCTGCGGGGTTCTGCTGGGGAAATTTATGACCAGTATTTCTAAAATTCTGGCTACGGCCCCAAGTGTAGGTTACAGATCCCAGTGTGTAATATTAGTATGAAGCTCAACAGCAGCCTTGTATGAATGGCAATTGTAATTGTACCAATTTTTTGACACATGTGATTTGTATAGTATGATAATACAATGTACGACCTTTGGGATTTTTCACCTTTAATGATAGGACATCACCAATAAATATTACATAATATCATAAATAGAATGTATTACAAATGTATCACCAAACTTGCAGCATTGGTTGACCTAAACACTGATTTATTTGTCTAGTTAGCTGGATAAACGACCTGTAAATCAATAATGTTGAGTGATGTTGGGTGTGTCCAATGTATTTACTGTATTTGTTTAAACAGACCTGTGAATGTCACATCAGCATCAACATGTTGCCACTGAAAGTTGTATTGCCCTTGATGCCTGACGCCCTATAGGCCCACTTATATTGTTTTTTTAAATTTATTTCTGTAGCATGTATGGTAAACACATTTAAACAAATAAAATAAGTAAGAATATACAATACGTTACGGTATTTTCATATGCACATGTACCTGTGCATAGGTATTATGCAATATGCACACGCATCTGTTTCTGTGGCTTCCACGATGTATCACTGAACCTCGCATGTAACTGCATGTAGAAATCAAAGTGGAAAGAGGCCATCTTTTATAATGATATTCTAAAGTAGCTACATCGCCTCCATTATTTTATAGATTCAAATACATACAAGGTGGAAAGGTACGTGTTATGAGACATGTACTCTTCGCGCTAACACATGACACATGCTGTTATGTTATGTACTGTCATATAACTTGTTAACATGAGTTGCTAGCTGAGTGTTGTCTGTGTGTTGGTGTACAGTACTACGGGGCATAACCCAGGCCCACCACAGGCTGCATGTAGCCAGGGTTAGCTAACGTTAACAAGTGCTGGGCTCAGACTAAATATTATTTATACACAGGCCAGTTGCACATACGACACACACTTCATGCAGCGTCCAGTAAATGACAACTCACTCACCAAACCGAACCGTACGACCCGGTCCCTATCTGTTTGAGCCGTGTGAATTTCTCCGGGACTTCCCACACCGTGCTGTTGATTTCCTCACGGGTGAAATGTGCCCGAACCTCCATGATGCAGAGGAGAAGATTGAAAATAGAAACAACTTTCCCTCCTGTACGCCTGTCACTTGTTTAGAAGGTGAAGCAAAACACTGCTTATGTACGAAACAATATGCCGTACACCGCACTTCCGTTGAGGGGTTTTCAAAATAATGCTCATTAGACGCTAACTGTGTGGGAGTGGAAACAGCTAGCTAACATGCTGCGCAAATCCAGCGATGCGCGCTGTAAAAACTAACTATTTTCATCTCATATAGCTATCTGGGATTTATATTTTTGTCGTTGTCACCTTTTGCCTCCATTAATGTTAAAATAATAATGGGAAAATACATTTAAATAAAAATATAAAATGTCAAATAAAACCCCGATTTAAATGTATTCAGGAAACATGACTTTTAGTTTGTCTCACGTACATTTTCTTGGTTCATAAAATTGAAATTTGACTTTCACTTTGAAAAGCTAAATAGGCCTATATTTTGAAGATTTCTATTATTATTATCATGAAACTAATCTTTATTTTGAAGTCAAACTCACCAAAGTTCCGGTCTAAACCTGACTGCCTCTGGCGGACTTGACTCAAACCACAGGACTATGCTGCCAATAAGCAGCAGTCATTCTTTTACAGTGGATACCACGTTAGGTAGCTACTTAACATGTAACCTCATGTGGTCTTCCCTTTGCAGAAAAATATTTCATTATAAAAAGCTTCATCCACTGTATGGAAAACAAACCAAACGCCCGTATAAACACTGTGCAAATCATGAGATCCTCAGTGAGAAAAATCAAACGGCTTGCTTGTTGCAACATGTCAATATGACTCGGTTTCCTCTCACCCACACATAGTAGGTGTTACTTGTCATAAATAATTGCTGTAAATTGCCAGAAGTTTATGAATCATGGCAGCCTACAGCAGAACATTCACACTTACAGGCATGGAAAAAAATATAAACTAAGCCCTGAGATTATGACTTTGTACATAAATAAGCCTATACTTCAGGTTTGTTATATTAATACATGAACCATAACCATAGGTCCTTCTTTTTCAGTCACAACCCCTAATGCAGTTTTTAGTGTTATAGCATAAACAAGCACTTCATAAAAAAGACTAATGTTATTCCTGTACTGCCTTGACATTTGGTGTAAAAGAACAGGTCTCCCTTGAAACCTGAAAAGCCAGAATATCAAAATATTTCAGTCTTTAGTGTCATCAAGATACTTAACCTGGAGGAGCTGCTCCATTGGCAGTCCATAAAAGACTGACCTTGTGAATTCAACACTTGTGTTTTTCTTTCCATCATACTGACAGTTCTCAGTTAACAGAGCTGCATTTATCATTACCATTTTCTACTAAATGTAATTATTATTGATATTTTATGTATTTTCTACATATATGCAATATGTGATGCGGCTCTATATGAACACACATCTTTTTTGAGTTTTACTTTACTCTTTACTATTTTAGCTTAGGGCATTAACATAATGTTACAGTGTGATTTTGAATACTTTGGTCAAAATACATATTACACAGTGTTATTACATAATATACATAACACAATGATGTCACACTAATGTTGTAACACCAATCATACTATTATCTTTGTCCATATCACCCACTTATGTATTTGAGTGGTAGCTAATGATTATATTCACTCATTTATATACAATAAATGCAGTATTTTGCCTACCCTACCCTATTATTTACATATGTACTCCCCTCTCCTGTCTGTCCCGACAGTTAAAATGAATTTAGGAGGCTGCATGCCTTCTCATAATGTGCCCCCTGTCTCCATAATAGTCTTTCTGCTGACACCAGACAGTCTAACTCTTAACTCTTAACTCTTAACTTTCAACTATTTTCCTATTCTTTGGGCCATCATACCCGTGAGTATTATCCTTCTGGCGGGGTGAAGAGGTAAAAGTACCAGCAACGCAGAGTGGGTCTCGTTTGTAACTAAAGTCTGTGTTCTTGTCCTGCTGATAATAATACTGTTCATTTTCTGAAAACCACCTCATCTCTCAAACCCTCTGTTTGTTTGTAGCCCAACAGCTGTAAGCATATTAGCATCCAAGCTGTGTGCCTATCTCCCCCCCCCCCCACCCCTCCTTGTTCTTCTCCTCCCCTGCCCTCTCTTTTCAGCACCGAGGCTCCTCTGTACTTGGACCCCTCTCTCTCCCCTGGCTGTCTGTACCTCATTCCAAACAATTTGGATCTGGATCTCCGTCCTCTTCACCTCTTGTCTCTCCCTCTTTTGTGTGAATAATGTCCTTGTCCCTTCTGATATCGGTGTATATTGTATACTTGAGTATCCTCTTGTGTGTATGTGCTCTCGGTCCTCTTCTGTTTTGGCGGCACCTGGAAGTTGCTCAATGTCCTCCCCGATCCATATTTTTTATATACTGTATGTTTGCAATCTGGCTACTTAATATTGTGTCATGTGTTTTTTTTTTGTCAAGGTTATCTGCTCTGTGTGCAAGGTGTTACCAGTGCCTTTAAATCCTCTTGAAACAGAGCGCTCTTCTGTAGCTTTCCATCTTGCCATGGATTAAGTGCCATCCAGATCACAAAAGCAGTGTGTGCCAAAACACCAAATATGTTGGTTAAAAAGAAGTGGCTATTGTAAGGTGTAATACCAACAAAAGTCAACGTTCTACATAAAGCAAAAGGAAATGATGACCGCCCACCCAGAGCCTGGTTCTGGTTCTGCTTGAGGTTTCTGCCTGTTAAAAGGGAGTCTTTCCACGCCTCTGTTGTGCTTGCTCATGGTGGGAATTGTTAAAATTACAAAGAGTACGGTCTAGACCTGCTCTATATGAAAAGTGCCCTGAGATAACTTTGTTATGATTTGGCGCTATATGAATAAAACAGAATTGAATTGAATTTAACAGATAGTGATCGCACCTCCATCCTGCAGCACATACTTTCAGATAGAATTCAAAGTTTAAAGAGCCAATGCTCCAAAGATCAGTACAAACATACCAAAACCAATCTAAACTCAGGCATTTTAGAGTTAAATTAACCATAATTTCACCTGCCAAAATGGAGCTCTACGTTTGCTGAATACATTGTACTGATCAATATCCAGCTGACATTAAAACAAACATTAATCAATGCTTTTTGGGAATTATAGTCGATTCTCAATATAGGAAAGCTGATAACAGTACCGCCATCCATGTATCCATCTATTTCCTATCAAAGGGCAAATGCAGTACATATAGACAGACATATCTTTGAACTATGGGATGAAACCGGTGCAGCCAGAGAAAATCCAGACATGGGCAGATTTTCAAGCAGATGTAACCTGTAACCACTGAACCACAGTGTAGTACAGCACAGCTAGAGTCATTTAAAAATCAATAAACCTCAGATGAATTTCAGTTCATAAAACACAAGAGCCTGGTGTCATGATATAACCTCCATGCATGATGTTTACGATGGGCTCCCTCCTGTAAAGAAACATTTGAAAGAAAAATCCACAAATGACTGGAGCCAGTGATCTACAAAGGACGATTTAGCACCTGGCACAGGCTTGATTTAATAGTCTAGCTGTAAAAGGCACAAAATTAGCTAAACATTGTTGTCCTTGTCCTTCACCTTGACCAAAGGCTAGCAAGTTTTAACTCTTAAATACAGCCTGGAAGCCACACTGTTCCTCTGTCCATTTATGGGGTTTGGGATAAATGCATTTGAATTATTGAATTCACTTGTACCATAGATGCACATTATGGGTAAGTCTGCATGCTTTGCATTGTTCTGTGTAATTACTTTACATACTACCTGCAGGCGTTTATATCCAACATTGATAAATACAATTTGACAGACATCTGGTGTCTGTTTGTCATTGTGAATATTGATCATACATGTTTTTTTTCTTTGCATCTTTTTTCATTTCCAAAAGTAGTTTTCATCAACTGCTTGAGGAGAGCCCCTGTCACTCTGTCTGGGTAAATGTCAGTGAAATGCCAAATTTCTGAGATATTCTTCTGTGTATCTGGGACACCAAACAAAAAGGATTTTGATGAACTTTTAGTGAGCAAATGACATCAGCTTATGACCGAAAAGGCATGGCGTTGGCTGGAGTAGAATTTTCCAGCCTTTTGTGATTTGTGAGTTGTTTAAAGGTAATTAGCTGCCTTTCATAGGAACCTAATAAATCCGACCATAATTTGGTGATCTTCGTGCCATGTCTAAGAGCAAAATGAATTCAGTGAAATGGTGATATGCTAATGCATATTAAATATCCCCCACACAGTGATTGAAATAAACAGTTTGTATTATGAAGGCTGCAAAAAGCTACTACAGTTCTCTCAATCTATGTGGATTTATGTTATGCTTAAACAATGAAATGATGATCCCATTTTCAAAAGCACAGCATCTCATATTCTTTAAGCCCGCTAAGCCTGCCACATATGCTTTGAGCTATACGCTTGTTTTGAAATAGTAGATGTAGCAGATTGATGGCACCAGCCCGCTCCTGATCCTGCTACACACATCTCTCACTGCAATTCAAGCTGAGTTTGAATCAAAGCTGTGAATGTGGAAATGTGAAAACACTCCCACCCAGGTTGAAGCTTTAAGGATGCAGCTCAGTACTTTCTGGAAATGATCTAAATACAGCCCACAAGATGGCGCTAACGTCTAGCAGAGGGCCACATGGATGAGCTGAATGGTGCATCTAAATGTTGCATTCAGGGCTTTTTATCAGATCAGTGACTAGTCCAGCTTTGTTTAGGCATGGCTGTGTGTACTGTTTGAATCTGTTCATGTATTAACTGCTTATAAAATAAAATAAAATGTAATGTCTGGGCTGTTCATTTGTAAAGCCTGAGTCATATACTGGTAAACCATAAATTCATGCTTTTCCTTGATTTTTATTTTGATGGAGTTGGGAGTTTGTGTAGGTGCTGCTCTTTTCTTTCAGCAAAGGCTATCCCTGCTAATGCTAACTACCAAGTTCTGTTCGGTTATTCATGATGAATCCGAAATGTAAAATGGATCACTTCCTGTGTGCAGGAGGTCCAGACACGTGCTGTTAGAAAAGCAAATGTAAAAGCTTTCATAGGTTGAATCATTACTCTGTTTTAATAATTGGCAACGGGAACAAAGAGATGGAATGAGATAGTAGTAGATGACACATTTATTTATGTGAACATGTCACAGAGTATTATTTTAAAAGTAAAAGCCTCTGAGCGGTACATTGCATCAGCTCCCTTCACACAACATGGATTGGTAGATCATAAAATAACATGGCATGTCCTCTATTCTTGCCTGTGATGCAGATACACTGGCGTGACTGGTGGCATATATGTGACTCATGACAAAGTTAGCCACATAGAGACACGCACCTATATGTCACAGCAAACATAAATGCACACACACACACACACACACACACACACACACACACACACACACACACACACACACACACACACACACACACACAC
>JAVQJD010106671.1:0-16871 GCA_036023655.1 Nannoperca australis
ACACACACACACACACACACACACACACACACACACACACACACACACACACACACACACACACACACACATATATATACGTACACCTACTCCCACACTCCCACTCACCTGCACCTCTCCTCTTAAGCCTCCAGGTCTTTGAAGGAGCAGAGCGCGGTGCTCCCCGGCACATAAGAAGCAGGATTAAGTTGTTTATAGAGCTGGTCTGTTATCACATAGCACATTAACAAGCTAAACACTCACACATTAGTCAAACACACACACACACACACACACACACACACACACACACAGAAGAATGGGGAGGGGGTCTTAGGTGATTGAATGCGAGGGGAGGGGGTGAAGGGAGCTATGAGGCGGCGATAAAGAGATAGAGATTTGCTGGTGGCACTTATTCAGGAGAGGGTTGCAGCGGCTTCTCAAAGGCTCCATGGGGTATGAAATGAAAAGGCTCCAAACAAGCATGGATAGTTATCTGTGTAAGACTCTAAATATTCATACCCAAATCCCAGCAGTGCTCCAAAAAATAAAAATAAAACTCATAATCAAGCCGAGACATATCACTCAAAACAGATTACTCCCCCATGTTTGGAGACTCAATCTGAAACTAGACAAGAAGAATGGTTCTTTTGTGTTGTGCAGCATCCTTGGGTTCCTTGAAAGGCACTCTAAATTTATTATTATTACTGTTATTATCATTACAGGAATGCTGGTGAGCAGAATAAAGTGGAATTTTTTTCTCTACGTGGCTCTTATTTTCTGCCATTGTCTTTGAACTTATACTCTACGGCATGAACCTGCTCTGGTTGCAGTAATTTGTCATGGCATTGTGGGTTTGACCTTTGCAGCCCTTGTACCGTCTGCTTGTAATCTCACTGATCAAAGAACAGAAACTCATCAGTCTGCACTCACTGAAAATGACTCTGGATAACACCGGGAGGATTATTAAAATATTAGTTCTCCAACTTTATTTTCCTTGTTCTGGAAATCAATTCTAATCGTGATTTACGAATTTGGACGGACTGCAGCTCTCTAAAGAAGTCCAACAGGGCAATTGGGAATCCAAACAGTCGGGCCCAGAAGCACTTAAAAAATTCAATTTTTAGCCACTCTAGCGGAGTGGCGGTCAGTCCACCACTTTGGTCCAGACTGAAATATCTCAACAACTATTGGATGGCTTGTCATGAAATTTGGTGCACATCTCCATGGTGCAGAGAGGGTGAATCTTAATAACTTTGGTGATGCCCTGCCTCATCCTCTAGCACCACCATCAGTTTCACATTTGAGGTTTTTTGTGACATGTCTTGAAAACTACTGGATGATATTTGGTGCAGCCGCCCCTCAGGATGAATTTTAAAACTTGGAAACCCCCTGACTTTCACCGCCATCACGTCAAAATGTGACTAAGGACATTCCCATCAGCCTCAGCTGTTCTTTAGTGCTAACTAACAAATATTAGCACGACAACACCCTAGAGTAAGACGGTGAATATGGTCAACTTTATACCTGCTAAACATCATTATGTTAGCATGGTTATTGTGAGCATGCTGACGTTAGCATTTAGCTCACAGCATCAGGACGCCTAAGTACAGCCTCACAGAATAATATCAGCTGATATCACAAGAAATGATTACAATCTTATCAAAAATAACATTAACCTTTAGGGAAATGGAGAAGATCGACTGTATCACATAGTCATCTAGTGATTTAATTGGTCACGAGATAGTGGATGACTGATCACATTGGACATTCTCTTTGAGGTAATAAATCCGAGCAGCACATAGCAATGTCAGGAAATACAGAAACCCTTCAGAAAAGAAGAGGCAATACCAGTCGTGTATTTGAAGAGGTTTAGCTGCTTCTGATATTTTCCACCTGGCATCACAAGTTGTGGAAATGAAACATAAAGCAACCTTTAACATAACAGGGAGTCAACTGATGCCAGCTGCCTAAAGTTGTAAACATAAAAATGACATACCACATTCAAAATACTGTGTTCAAAGCCTGAAAATTGGGCGACATCTGCAGTGGTTCATTTTAAATTCACCAGTAGATCTCTGCTATGTCAAATTAAACATATGAATGCTTTTAAGTTAAAGCCAAAAACATCAGATTATGCCGCTTCATCTGATGCAGAAAAACCAACGAGCATCATGTCTCAAAGATCACAAATAGAATTAAACGTTATGTAATGAGACAAAGTAGCTTTTGAATCCCAGTGAAGTCAACAAAGTTATGTTCAGGGTCAATCAGCATGTGGAAGAACAGAGGAAGAAAAAACAACAAAGAACTTTTCTGTAAATACCTAAAATTCTCGTGTCCATCCAAAATGTTTATTAGCGTGAGAAGACAACACTAACAGGGGAAAGGACGACGGAGACAGATGCTCCAACAATTTCATTATCAGCTCTGTGTGTGGGACGCCACGTAGGTTGGCTGTCACAGAGCACCAATCGGCTCTGATTAAAATCCCCCTTGGTCCAACAAAGCCAATGACATCATTGCTACCAAAGTATGCTTGTAAGCCTCCACCTCCTACCCAGAGTGCACTGCAACAACTGTGAGAGGAGGTTTGGCAATCAGTGGGACTGCCGCAGGTACCCGGCATACAGCTGCTGTTGTAATTAAAAACCGCCCCCCTTCAAACAAGACGCTCAACCTCAAACTCTCCTTCTGTAATTCAAAACACACTTAACCTCAAAATCTCCTTCTGTTGTTAGTGATGCACACGGCGCTCCACCACGCGCCGCCTCCGCCGCAAGAAAACGTGCCAAAGTAAAACAACAGCCGGCGTAACAAGCAGCCACCATGTCGCCCCTCTGTCCCTGACACATGCTCTCCGCATCCCGGACCATTTAGCCCTGGCCCGAAGACATGCTAAAGTAAGTCTGTGCTGCTGTGTGATCATCAGCGTGGGCATTCGTGCAGTAAATGGCTGGCTAGCCTGGCCTCTGCTAATACAGCACCAGTTCCTACACTGGCTGGGAGGCAGGCGGGCGAGCTGGGACCAGACGTAATCACTCCCAAGGATGAGGTGGGAGGCAGGCGGGGAGAGAGTGTGTGCTACGCTAGTTTAGAATTGGTACATTCCTCACACCCTGTCTCACAAACATGTAAATTTGTGTGGTTGCAGGAGACTACCAGGTACAGTAATGGCCTGGAGGTGTGTGTGTATGTGTGTGTGTGAGAACTAAAAAACACCCTGAGGCAAGAGAGGAGGTGAACCTCCAGCACCTGAAGGCGTCCTGCTCCCTCCGTCTCCTCTCTCTTCACACTCACAGCCAACCTCTCTTTACTTAATCCGGTCTCAGAGACAGATGCCTCACTCCATTACAAAGCTTCAAGAGGACTGAACGAGTACAAAAATGAGAACTGTCCGCCTTAAATTGAGCTGCTCTCAAATTTTGCACACAATGGCTCAGTCGCCTGAAAGCTTGAAAATCCCTCTGTACCTCTCTAAGCTAGATAGTTGAAACTAGATACTAGAGGGAATGTAGTAGGAAATGTAGTTTATATTTAAGGGGGCTTTCAAAACAGCAAATGTATTTATAAAATGACTTGGACATGCAGACTGAAATGATGACAGATTCCCTGACGGTTCCCTCAGGAACTGATGGGCAAAGGTGCAGCTCACAGGTATTTATTCAAATGCAGGAAATGAGGAGGACAGTCAGTCAAACTCTTACACTACAGGGTTTTATTTTTAGAAATGACTGTTTTTCTACCTATTCCCACCTTGCACAGCTACAGCTAAACAAATAAACTTACATATTACATCATTTTTAAACCTATTAATAAAGCAGGGAGATAATATAATATAGTTTTAGCTTGACAAAGAAAGAAATGCAAATGTTCTGTGCCAATCCACCATCTTTGAACAGAGGCAGGGGTTATACGACCATCCGTTATCATGTGACCCTGGTTCCACACTTCAGAGTCACATTAAATGACACTGATTAAAAACATATTACCCAACACCACCTGTTGCAAAGTGGACTTAGAGGTACATAAGTTAGAGCAGTGGTTCCCAAAGTGGATGTTTTAAGGATGAGTTGACATTACATTACATAAGAAAACGGAAGAAATAAGCAAAGAAAATAAATCTCTATTTTAAAAACCCAGCAGTTATGCAGCAGCTAATGACATGACAGCTCACGGTTGCCAGTTGTCACAGGAACGCGGCACGCCGTCTGGGCGATGGAAAGATTTATCACTGTAAATCATACATCTCAGCCCTCAGAGTATAAATAAAGACTTGAATTTTACTGTTATATGAAAAGCATGTTTATTTATATTTTCAATTTGTGGCCTTTTTTTAACAGCTGACAGTGGAGATAACCAAACATTGCAACGTTTGAGAGTCAAAATGGCAGTAAGTCAAACAAATGCTAAGATTCGGTTGCCTGAGAGCCAAAAGATGCATCTTCCATATTTATCTCTCGGAAAAGGGGGACGTCATGACACCCAGCAGGCTCTGGCATTCAGCGAGATGATTAAAATGTTCATTAACACCGATCCGTCCAGGTGATGAAATCTGTCACACACCCCTGCTGCGCCCACATGGAAAGGCCTGTGAGATATGACGGCGCAGAGGCATAAATCCACGCACACACACGCGCGAAAATCGGGCGGTGACCATCTGGCCCCACCTGTGACAAACAATATGCAATGTCACCTCTCTTGTGCCAGGTAAATAAACAGTGTGTGTTGAATTAATTGTCATATATACACACACACACACACAAACAGACCACCCTCTGCTGAAAAAATGAAAGTCCCTCACACCTTTGAGCTGGTAAACATACCCAATCTGTTGGATTAAGACCTGAGAGGCTAAACAATGCGAGCTGCTGCCCGGCTTATCTTGTTATGATCCGAGGCCGCGGCTAAACGTGTGGGCACAATTAAGCTCAATTCACATAGAGAATGACTCATCATTTGCTCTTTTACAGTTGGCCTACTGGGATGTAAATAAGTTTATAACATAAACCACTTACACACCAATTACAACAGTTTCATACCCACCTACGGACGCTAGAACACAGTTTAATTTAGGCCTCACACACACACACACACACATACACATACACACCATGTCTCACCTACACTCGCTCCAAGGGACATGGGACTCGTCCACAAAAACACAATTAACACGAGCACGGTATATGAACGTGCACACATATGCACATTTGCCTTGACAAAACACATACCTACACATTTTGTGTTTGATTTGTTTTATAATGACCCCCCTCTCGCCACTGAGACCAGCTTTTCTCACATTAACCTCCAAACTCACTCAGCTACTCACTGGTTAACAAATAATGAAAATCCACCTCCATGGTCTCACTCTCACACACACACACACACACACACCATATTGTTGTTTTAACATAAACAGGTCAGCCCCAGAAAACAATATAACTACACACATGCCAAGTTTTTATTAACACGCCTTTACACTTTTATGCATACACAAGGCGCGCACGCACACACACACACACACACACACACACACACACAGCTGACACCTCAAAGCAGGAAGCCTGCCCCGAGGCCCTACACGGGAAAATTGGAGTGCACAGAGGGACAATAACCACAGATCTGTGTGTGTAATGAATAAGTTACACAGTTCTATTAGAGCAGGCAGAGGTGACAAATGCCTCTCATTCACTCATTAAGCCACTGACTGTCAGAGGAAGCAGGAGAGACCAAAGCGCGGCAAGGGAAGCTTATTGGGTTTTAAATGGCTATGTAATCCATTTCCTTATTGGAGATGAATAAGCTGCTGTCCACGGTCGGTTTATTTATGGGCGAATTAAACATGTACGCAGTGACAGGCATAAAGCTGAATGAATGAAAGTGCAGGTCTGCCACTGTTCACGTCTACTCCTGGTGGGGAGGTTGAGTATGAGTGTATTTACACATAAAGCATAAATAATGCAACTGGGGAGAGGAGTGAAGAAGTAAAAATACAGAAACTACACAGGTCTTACAAAAACATGTATCTTTGACACATCTTAAAAGAGATTCCAAAAATCAAAGAAAAAAGAAAATCACAGATCAAATCTGTCGCATAAGTATTTGAGGTGACAAAAAAAAAAAACATGAGGTAATTTTGTCAAATTTAAAAGAAATTTAAAATAGAGGGTGGGGGGTAGAAATGGTTGAACCAAACAAAGCTAATCCTCTCGATCTCTTTTTCCCTTTTACATCTTAAGGTCACTCCTTCCTATTTTTGCTGTTTCTACAAACGCGAGCATTATTGTAATGGAATAATGGACAGCGTAGATAAAACTGAGAGGAAATAGAAATATCACAAAGCTCTTGACAAGAAAATGGAAGAGAGGAAATTCCATCTCGCCAGACTCACTGCCCTCTGACCGTTTATCAAGCTCCTCGATTGTCCTCTTCATGCCGAGCCAGCACTTGACAGGTTAATAACTGCTGATCCCTATCCCATCATAGGCCGATCTCTTTTATATACAGCACAGCCGGACAATTTTAGCTGACCATGTGGAGCAATCAGCCATCTCAGAGGGAAGAGGTGAAACCCGTTTCCCCAGGTTTGGTGACTAACCCCCTGGGGAATCAATCCCGCGGGTAAAACAGTCAGTCAAACACCAGCCGGTCAACCAGTCAGCCATTAAACCTCGCCCTGGGAGAATGAAACGCGAGACAGCGCAGGTTCTCTGAGAAAACAAATGGTTTCTTATCCAGTCGTTGCCCTCGTTTCCAATCCTGACCCTCTATCGTTGACTTCAGGCAAAAGCAATCTCTCTCAAGTGCTGTGTCTCACACACTCACCTCATTTAAGTCAGTGAACTGCCACCTTCTTTACAGAGTCACCTGAGAGAAGAACCCACGGTTTTATATCACTGCAAATTAAATTATCTTTGTGTTTCGGACTGACTGCACTTTGGATCAGGTCTTCCTCTTCTTGGGTCTATTCGGGTCCAGTATGACTGCACTCTGCTGGTTCCTTGCGTATTGACACTATGTTTTTTTTAATGTTCGGGTTGGGTTTCCACAGGACTGTTTTGGATCTGGTCCCAAACAGAGAAAGACGCAGAGTGTCGGGGGGGGGGAATGATGAAACTGGGTGCACAAATAGAGCATCTGGTTGAAAGAAGGCATGTTGAGCTGTGTCACATGACAAAGACTTTCAAATCAAAGCACAAACCAACTGACTAACAATCGTAAGAAATACTGCGCTGCCTTACATGCATCATAGTAAGTTTGAAAATCATATGCTGCTTTTTCAAGCCCGCCGATTTATGTTCAAACCTTTCATTCCCGCAAACCTTCAAGGGTCTTCCAGGAGAGACGCAAACCTGGGTTAACGTGTGTGTGTGTGTGTGTGTGTGTGTGTGTGTGTGTGTGTGTGTGTGTGTGAGAGAGAGAGAGAGATAACTCTGCATGTGCTGCTCCGAGTCTCTCCCTGGAGATTTCTCTTCATCACTCTGCCTTACAGAAAACATGACAGTCACTGTTATACTACAGGTCCTCTGGGCATTTGTATGTGCGTATATCATTAACACACACTTATCTCGAGCACTTAAACATTCAACTCCCTTTACACATGTTACACAAATTGGAGCAACGCTAATGTGACGTGTAAAGTATATATGCAGATTTTCAAAAACTGGATATACGTATGTTACACACATTTATACATTACTACAATTCACATTCACTAAAAAGGACACACAGTGACACAATAATACTATTCACTCATATGCAGGTGTAAGAGCGAGGGGAGATTCCCCGAACAAACAGACATAGACGGCATCACGCGGCGAAACAGCAGAAAGGAGAACCGCCTTTTGTGGGATGTCAGTGGGGCTGACGGCGCCTGAGAAGCGTTCGAGAGATCACGTCTGCAGCGCTGTCATTAGACAGGAGGGGTTGCAAAAAGGCAGCGCAATGATTGCGGGAAAGCGTGCTGACAGCACATGAAAAAAGGCCACTTGTGCATCAAGTCATCCTCGTTTTCTTCCAGATTTTTGCTCTCCCTAAACTGCTCCCACATTATTCCTCCTCCTCTACTCCCCACACACGCACACACACACACACACCAGCAAACTGTGGTAGTCAACATCAAAGTATGATGGAACGAGGCACATCATTAGCAGGAGAAGACAGAGGCGAGGGAGGATGAAATCATTTAGACGCCGCTGCGGAGAGGGAATTACTACGCCTGTCGGGATGAGCGGAGCAGGGATGGAAGGAGAGGGAAAGGGTACAAATGATGGGAGAATGAAAAAGTCAACTTGAGCGAGATAGAGCGGCGGAAAAACGAGAAGGGCAAAAAACAAACAAGAGAGCCAGAGCAGATTTGTCAAGACTATGCGGTTGAGCTGGGTGGTGGCTATTTCCTGATGCCTTTTCGTGTGTGTGTGTGTGTGTGTGTGTGTGTGTGGGAATCACCATTTCTCCCCTCCAATCATGTCCCATCATCAATGATCCACCCTGCCGTGCTCCCCGGAGTCAGCGGGCCAGGCGGCCTTGTTTGACAGGCTGAACGCGGTAATGGCCAGAAACCAGAGAGAACAAATGTGAAGCGTTGTGATGTTTTAAAGCTGCACAGGTCCGTGCTTGGTTAACAGGTGGGGGTTGTCAAAACACCTGACAACAATATCTGACAGTTTGAACTCAAAAAGAAGAACCAATACTTTTATCACGTCTTTTTTGTCAGCCAGCTTTTAAATATGTCTTGAAGGAAAACACAGACTTTTTGGAAATTGGTTGGTATTAAATTTGCGAATGACAAAATTATTACTCAAACTATCTGTTCTACATTCATCTCAGCAGGTTTGGGTGATATGGGCCGTTATGTGATTCGTTTTTTCAGTAACAAGTAGTGTAAGGGATTAAAATTACATTACAATAACTAATCCCAGTAGTGTTCTGTCATTTCCTCGTTCCATTTTAGTAGAAGATTGATGGTGGGTTGATATAAATTTCTCCTCTGTGGAGGTGCAGACAAGTCTCTAACGAAAGAGAAGAAATGCCCCTCCTCAACTTTTTTGTTTTAAGTCTAAGCTAACGTTAGCTGTTGATGGTCAGTAAAGTACCTCCAAACAGCAGACATGCCGCTTAAATCATAATGTCTCGTTTTTTCTGTTTCAGCAAGTGTTAAAAACTTTGAAGGTGGAGGTAAGTGATTTCAAAACACTTCACCATTCTGTTGAACATCAGAGATACCTAGTCGTAAATGACGTGGCATCTATCTTGACCATGATACATATAACGTGCTGTCTATCAGATTGTCTGCCTGCTTGATTCCTGCACTGCTTGAGTATCAGTGTTTCCATGTTTTTATGGAAAAATGATGTTGTAATAAACTGGAATTTTCCTTCCTACTTTTTCTTCCGCCTACATAAATAAATTATTGAGAACGCAATCACTAAAATTCATGCTGGACTAATAGCACCAAATAGTTGTTTGTTCTTAAGGGCTCTTTAAAAAATAAAAGCTCATTAACTTGATAATACAAAGTTCTACATATCTCTTTACCTCTCCGGCTCACAAAAACATACAATAAAACTCACAAACACATAAACCCTTCGGGGCGTCACAGATAACCGCTCTCCTTTCTATCCCCCAAAATGCAATTAGCCATTATGTGGCCCTCTATAATCTGCCATGTTCATTTTATTTGCCTTTGATATAGCAGGGGCTTATCTCACCAGCCTTTACACAGAGCACCGCGTACGTCCCCCGGCAACAGGAAAACAAAGTCAAAGTTATCAAATCTACACAAAAAACACACAAAAAAAGAAGGATACGTTAGAGTCATGGAGATGGAGGAGCGAGAGGCTCACTCTGCTCGACAGGGCTTCACGCCGTAAAAAGAGAGTTTAGTAATCTGAGCCCCTGAGAATTGTATTAGAACCGACCTGGGAGGAGGAGGAAACTGATGACCTTATTTTTCTGCGAGTACATCTATGAGCGTTTCTGTTTGAGAGCAAAATAGATGGACTGGGACACAGATATGAAATCTAATTTCAGGTCATAATGATGTAGTGTGTGTGTGTGTGTGTGTGTGTGTGTGTGTTTACCATCATTGCACTGGCTTCCCTCTCGCTTCAGCATCTGTACCGCCCCCACATACTTCTTCAACTGGACCTTCAGGACCTCGTTCTCCCTGCACAAACAGAAACACACACACACACACACACATACAACTTATAACCAGAGGACACTAAAAGTAAAGAGGCTATAAGCACAATACATTATACATGCAGTGCAGATTTTTTTTTTATGTCAAATATCTTTGCTTGCGCATTTAGACACAGTAATCATCTGCGGACCGTGGTTAACAGAGTGAAGATGCGGCCATGTACAACGTGACAAAGGGAACATTTTCTGTCCAACAGCTCCGGGAGCTGCACCGAGCCAGTAACAGGAAGTTGTTTACTCTGCTTTATGACAGCATGCGGCAGAGGGAGACGGTGTGAAACTTGGTGTGACACTTGTCTCCTGAGGAACGATGAAAATAAAAATATTTCAAACCTAATCCAGGTGGTCAGACCGAGATATATTTGCAGAGATGTGACTCGACTCACACTTCAACCCGCCTACGGTGCGGTAACAGGTGTTTCAGAAACCATCTTCACCTGATATTAACTAATAAATATTCTTTGATGGTAATAGATTGGAATCAGATTTTCTGCACAAAGGGCAGAAATTCCTGGTAGAAATGGGCTAAAGGTGCACTGAGGATACGATCCTGAAGACCAGCTGTGTAGGTGGACTGAGACCTATGTGCACATGCATTTTCAAAACTATATATATATATATATATATATATATATATACACACACACACACACACACACACACACACATCAGACTATACATCAGGAAAAAAACAGATCAATTTTGCATGTGAATCCAAAGAGTAAGCAAACAGGTGGCAGGCAGCTTGGGTACAAGCTGGAGACACGTGTCTCTACAGGGTTTCATGGGTAACCGCAGATCACAGGGGCTCGCAGAGGTGACATCACGGGCATGCAAGTCAAGCAGGGTGATCGGTTGATTCACCTCCTGTCGGGAGGCAGGTTCAAAACACAAGCCGGATTAACTTGAACGCATGCTGCTTCCAGGTGTTTGACAAAAAGGAAGCTAGATCTTACAAGGACACAAAGAGTGCACCTGTGCTTTGTCATTCAAATATAAAGTCAACTGTAGTTCGTTTGCAGAATCTCCACAAACACAACAGACCACAAAAACTGAGGATGAATCAATACAGAAAGCAGTAAGAAAATCATAAATATGTATAGAAATATATATCAGACCAAAAAAAGGGGAGATTTTGTTATCTAATATTGAACACATATATAAACATTATCTGCTGCACAAGATCTACAGCCTAATGTATCCAAGAAAGTTCTCCATGATAAAGTCTTCCACCACGTAAATATTAAAAGAGTGACCTGACCTGCGTTAAGTAAGCAAGAGCAAAACGGTGTATATAAGTGTTAGTTATTTAAAGATGCATTTTAAGAGCACTTCACGCGTAATCCAGCAACAGCAGATAAAG
This sequence comes from Nannoperca australis, assembly GCA_036023655.1. Classification (NCBI taxonomy): domain Eukaryota; kingdom Metazoa; phylum Chordata; class Actinopteri; order Centrarchiformes; family Percichthyidae; genus Nannoperca; species Nannoperca australis. The sequence goes on from JAVQJD010106671.1 coordinate 11,546, forward strand.
ACGACACAAGTTAATGACAGGTGTAAATGGGGTCAGAGTTACGGCCCAGTTAGGCTGGAGTACTACATTAGCACTGCTCAGAGCAGAGGTGTGTGTGTGTGTGTGTGTGTGTGTGTGGATGAGGAAGCAGACACAAAGACATAGGGATGAAGAAACAGAGGCTCTTTACAAACCGTAACCGGTTGAATATCATCGACTTTGGGGCGGAAATCAATCAAAGTGTGGCTTTATGCCCTTGGCGGTTAAATTTAACAGCCTTTGTCTTGCTCCGCCGCCATCCCCCCACCCCTCATTCTCCATGGGTGATTTTTGGTGCCCTGCTTATCAGCCCTCATTCCCCACCAACAAAAGAGGCGCCTGCCGGGAGACCTCCTGAATCCACATGACGAGCTCTCCAAGGAGCCGTCCACGTCGTTGTTATCAGAACCACCCGCAGCCCAGACGCTGTTCCAGCCTGATTAAATTATAGTGGATACACTCTGCTTGCTCCAAGTGTGTGTGCGTGTGCGTGTGCGTGTGCGTGTGCGTGTGCGTGTGCGTGTGCGTGTAGGGGCTCGTGGAGATACGCAGACATTCAGATGCGTCTCATTTTGTTACACCAGCAGACAGATTACAACAGTTGACAAAAGGTGAGTGAACTGGCACTGACACTTGACACTCAAGTAAAAATATGTACTTTTAGCAAACGTAAAATCACCTATTCATTCCTTGATTACTTCGGCGTCTCATGTGCGTTTCTTTCAGTCTCACACAGAGATTGATGATTACATCATCTCTACTAAAGTGTCCCACTTTGTTCTTCCACTGCCTTCTGAAGTTTGTCAGCCTTCAAGACATTATTAAAGCTACACTAATCAATATGTTCACATTAAGCACAGACCAAATGACTATGTGTAACATAGAGAGCTATCATTTATAATATATATATATATATATATATATATATATATAAAGTATACACACACATACACTTAGAGTCTCACTGTTAAGTCCTACGACATGCCTCTGGTCTTCTGTTTAATTAGTTAGACAAATCTTCACCAGGTCTTTTAGATAACATTACATTCAATGTAAAAAGTCTTGTCTTAATAATCAGAAGGATTTTATTATTATTTAGTGCCTTGTCAATCTCAATGATACTAAATGGAGAAGAGGAGGGACCAATTCAGTGGAATACAACCAAACCAACAATGGGTGGGTGGGGGGCCCTCACAGGGTCCACAAAGTAGCCCAAATTATCACAAGCCACCAAAAACCATTTTTATCTGCCGTGATAAAAAGTAGTCCAATTGGGTGGAAAACAACCCAATCTGGCAACGCCGCCGGCACCAGACAGACACAGTTAGCGAGTAGCTGGTGAACATGGTGGAGCATTTAGCAGCTAAAGAGCCACATATTTCCCTCAGGAGATGCTGGAGACCACATTTCCTCCGCATTTGGTTCATTTGCAAATAAGGAATTTTTTCTCGTAAGCTCTGCAAGGAGACGTTATTTCAGTGTGTTTACGGTGTGTTTACAGTCTGTTCAGCTGCCCACAAAGCAGTAACAAAAAATTCAGTTAGTGCCGGTTTAAAGAGAGAAGCACAGACCTTGTTCACAGCAGACTTTTTGACTCGTCATAACAGGAGAAGCACCGGCGTAACTAACAACATTAGCGATGGGTCTGAACCAGGACACCTGAGCCGGCTCACCTCATTAGTGTTATTAACTACACCTGAGCTTTTTCTGCTGGCACATGTCAAAATGTTTGCTATTAAAAAAAGGTCAATTACAAAAACTTTAAAACTGCTTTTATTATTACTTTCATTAGTGTTATTATATTTTTAGAACATTATATTGTTCTATTAAATATCTACTCCCCTATAGCACAAGGAACCAGGGCTGACCGAGTTATTGATGCAACAAACTTCAACAGGGGCTGAGGGGTCATCTGTGACCCAGGATCTAGTGTGAGCACGTTCTAACCTGCTACGTCAGTCTGGGCTTTTCAAATTCTTGCCATCCATTATGTACTTTCATAATTTCAATAGTGCTAACGGCACGCCACAATTTAAGACGCTGCCAACAGAAATTCATTCTCAAAAAGGTCTTCAGTTCTTCGAGAACCCGACCGTTTGTTCCGTTTTCTTTGATCAGAGAATCATTTATTCAAAAGGGATTTTCAATGCAGTGAATAAATAATTCTCTGAACAAACAATACTTTAAGTTTTGCGCCTGTGCTTGAAATTGAATCCCTTTTTCCGTCTTCAGCAGCCTGATAATGAATACATTTTGTTGAATTATTGATCACTCTGATACAATTTAAAGGTTTCCTGCTGATGTAATGTGCTTGCTTTTTGCATCATTTAAGACAACGAAAAACGCTGCTCGATATAAAAAAAAACAAAAGGAATGTTTGAACAGCAAAAATGTCAACTTGTGAAATACATCAACATCAGCCTTGTTAGCCACTAAAAGGGAAGTATCTGTAATCAGGCACAGCAGCCTAGCTTGTTATTATTATTAAAAGGTCAGGTTTTTAAGTACTGATTCCAATTGCAGATTTATTACTTCATAATTTGATCTTTGGTCATCAGATATCTTTTTACCTGGATTCAGTGAATTACACTGTTTACACTGGAGTAGCCCTAGGTTTAACCATATATGGCTCCATGCGCAGAGACATGTGCATGTTGCCAGTGAACCACCTCGGATATGAAAAGATGTACCGATACAATAACCAAAGGAGAAAATTCTCTACATCATTTAATCAGATGATTCCAGACAGAAGCACTTGTGCAAAACAAAATCCTGACACAGGTGTAGATCAAACCTACGTTACAATGTGCATCTACATTATAAGCGGTCTTGAGGGAAATTGGGAAGGAAATGTGAAGGATCAGCCCTGCAACAACAGCCTCAACTGCACAGCGCATTTTCAAATCCAATTTCGAGCAGACTGATAAAACACAACCCGGGGTTGTAAAATACAACCTCTGTGTCCTGTCTGTATTTGAGAGGCTTCCCTCAGGTCGTCCTGAACAGCTGTTCAGTCCGCCACATGCTAAATCAAACCTCAAATTTCTCGTTTATTCCCCAATATGCACTAACCTGCTCATTACTGACATGAACATTCTACTGAAAAAGGAGAGGGATCTTCCCTTCTCAGACTGTTTAGTCAATTTAACAGTTAGAGGTCTGAAGATGTGAAACTCTCTAACATTTCTAATGAAACCTCAGCCACCTCGGCAGCTCTGGGAGGTTGCTCTTCTAATCGCCAATTAGACAACCACAAATGTCAAACCTCATGGTGATGCTAGAGGAAAAGTCAGGGGATCACCAAAGTCATTGGGATTCATCCTCTGGACAACAAATGTCATGGCGACATTGTGACCCCCCCAAGTTGGAAACCACAAATCTACTAAATGTTTCAGCACTACTTCTACGTGCAACCGTGCAAGTGGTTGATTGAACACTGGCGATAATATTTTCTGTTGATTGCCCTGCGAAATGTTGCTTTATATTTTGGCCAGTGAGTAAACTACCCAGCATACACAGTGTTTACATTGCATCTATACATTTGAATAGTTTTACACTATTTAATACCCACATCTGTGTTGCATTCACTTGGAAGCTTAGTGGACAACCATTATTCAGACCCACAGGACAGGACATGAGTGATGGATACCAAACAAAATGAAACTGCATTGGCCTCTGGGAGTGACTCCATTGTGCAATTTGCTCAACCCCAAAATTGTGGCGAGAAAGTGCAGCTTTGGCTCTCTGTTGGTGGTCTGTTGGAGTGAGGGCGATCCATTACGTTGTTTGATGCTTCTAGTGAATGTTGGATGCTGGAAATGTGAAACTCACTTTTGAAACTCATCTGAAACACAAAGTGTCTTCTCTGCCTCAGGGGACGGCAAAGTTTTTAAATGAGCGTGTCGAAAGTGAAGTACTTGCTCGGCATCTCTGTTGCAAAAACTGCATCCTTCGTCCAGCTGATATGGGACCAGCCACAAGCCACTTTCTCATTAAGGGCAACAGCCTGACCCAGAAATATTGTTGGTGCTCAGAGGATAAGCCCATTGACTACACTGGTTAATAAGTCATCTCATCTTCTTCCATGTGGGAGACAAGTGTGAAGGAGAAGATTTATAAGTTTGTGATTATGCTTGCGTGCAAAAGAAAGGCTGTGTGCCTTAGAGATAGATTTAAAGAAATTATAACTATTTTGTATGCAAATATAGGAGATGGTGAAAGAGCAGGAAACAGTGTGCGGTGGAGAGATAAAGAAATGTGAACATTTTGCGTGGAAGGGAGAAAGTTAGTGACGACTGTAAAGCTTGAGAGTGTGTTTTATATAATATAAAAAATAAATAAAATACTGCAAGAGAGTAGTAGAAAGAGAGGAAGGATGTAGGATCTTATCTTCTCTTGAAGAACGAGCAAAAAAGTATCTCAAGAGGGAAGATTAAACCTAAACGACACGCAGTAATTACTTAAGTTGAGTCGAAGCCCTGGGGTGAGTGTTTTTCTCTCTTGTATCCCCCCCCACCCACCCCTTCCTGCTGCAGAAGTCCTCTTAATGCGCAATAAAAACAAGTAAACTGGCTGTTCTTCAGGTGCGTTCTGGTTTTGTTTGGAAGTAGTAAATGAGGGGTACAAAGACGACTTCAGAGGCAGACTGCTCCGTCGCTGGGTAATGCTCCTGAGTGCAATTTACTTCTCAGCCTCTCTGGAAAAAAAATAATAAAACTTCAAGCGCTCACTCGTGTGTCACACTTACAAAGGCCCAATGCCCAGAGCTCTATAAACACACTCACACTCATATATCCACACTCAGGCACAACACGGCTATAGGGTGCAGGGCTAGGTTGTTAAAACTCCAACGTTTAAGGAAAAAGGCCCCCCAGGGCAGAGTGACATAACTGACTCCCAAAGAAAGAAAACAAGTAAACTAGACAAACTTCACAGCCGCTCTCTCTTGCACTTCTTAGATCAGCCGTACCAGACTGCCTGGAGAAAAGGAGGCAGCTCTGCCAGCTAAGAAAAAGGCATCTGCTCCTGTTTCTTTTGTGTGTGCGTATGTGTCCGCCTGTCCAACCGCCCCCTCTCCCAGTGACGAGGTACCACTTCCTGGCCCGAGCCCACTCGACTGGCCGTCTTCCCATCTTCCTGCTGCGAGAGGCCTGCTTTCTGCTCTGCCAACTGAAGTCTAAAAAGGGGGACAAGAAATTGTTGTGGGGAAAGAGAGCGCCTGTGTGTGTGTGTGTGTGTGTGTGTGTGTGTGTGTGTGTGTGTGTGTGTGTGTGTGTGTGTGTGTGTGTGTGTGTGTGTGTGTGTGTGT
>JAVQJD010106681.1:0-19461 GCA_036023655.1 Nannoperca australis
CACACACACACACACACACACACACACACACACACACACACACACACACACACACACACACACACACACACACACACACACGCGCACACACAGAGACATATCATCTTCACTCTCTCCAGTATGATGGAAAAACCTCCAACAAAATAAAAGATTAACGTTATAAGTGAAAAAGCAATATCCCTTTCTCTTCCCCTCTGTGGCCTTTTTAATGGGAGGGTCATTTCATTTGATGTTTCTCCAAAACAAAATAAATTGTGTTCTCTGAGCGTGTGTCCTACCTTTATTCCCCTCGCTAGCAATATAACTTAGAAACTTCTATAAGTGGAGGAAGAAATAAAGAGGAGAGAGCAGGCATGGCGGCGACAGAAAATATTTTGAGGGGTACAGAAACTGTCATAAAAGCGACTGAAGAGAGGGGAAAGGACATAAGAGCACAATTTTCTTTCGGCTTTATTTCTGTGTAAATGCATAACGGCAGCTTGCCATTTCTGTAGGCTACCAGTAACGTTTGTTTTACTGCTGTTGTGTTCAAGCCGTTAAAAAACTCACTTCTCAACTGTTTTGGTAAGAGAATTTCACAATCAGCCCTAATAGCTGTAGCATAGATGAGGCAAACTTTAACACTTGAGGAGCTATTAATGAGTGTTTGGAATCACATTGTTATCCCACTAGTGAAAACAAGAAAGTCAGTCATCGCAGGGGCATCATGGTGGCTGTTGTCGTGGAGACGGGATCCCAGCGAGGATAATTGCTGGAGGGGCTTAGCAGTGCGGGCCACCTGCCGCAGCAGTTGGCTGGGATCTGTGTGTGTATGTGTGTGTTTGTGTGTTTGCGGGTGTGTGTATCCTGGCATAGATGTACTGGGCCAGGACAGAGCAGTGGCAGGAGGCAGAGTGGGATAAGGAGGACAGGGCGCACAAAGGGCTTAAACATAACCTCACGCGTAAGTCTCTCATGACGGATAAAAACCCTTCCAGCCTATATTACAGTACATATCACATCTACTGTAGCTAATCCTAATGGGCTCGGAGAGGCCGGAGCAGAGTGATGAACAGCAATGTGCAGTTTTTTGACCCGACACTCAAATCCAACAGAGATGAGGCGTGAAAAAATAAAACGTTTGCATTGATCCTTCCTTCTTGCCTGGTTTGTGGATTCGCCTGCACCAACACGCTTTCTCTCAGACACGCAAACACTGTCACAAACACACTTCACGAGCTAACCTATATGGAGTTGCCGTTGTATCCGGGACACTGTGACAGTGCAATCATTTTCAATAGGATTTGTACTGTAGGTCGAGGGTCATCCCCAGAACAAGAGCCTACTAATCCAGTCCCATGTGTGTAAACATGTGTCTGGCGAACAGCTTTCGACTAAAAGTAGCTATTGACTTTCACTATAACCTCCTTCGTCTAATTCCAATTACCTTTTTCCGGTCGCGGTTGTTTATGAGCAATGTAGATTAACATCCTAAGTGTGTTTGCGCTGACAGTGATCTCTATCTGAGTCAGTGCAGGGGATATTATTGGGTTCTCAGATCGAGAACAATGCTACTATGTTGTTCCAGTGAGGAGGGAGATAGATTATCTGCAGTTTTCTTTTGGTACACAGATACTGTAGTTTCACTGCTGTGCCTTCACATGCATTATTATCCTGTATAGTGTCTTCTGTGCCGTACAGCTTCCCTCAGCTCAGCGTTTGCTTATGTTTGGAGTTTTCCCAACTCTGCGTTGTCACCATAAATCAGATGATTTATAATCTCAGCCTCGCAGGATTGTATCTTTTTCTTTAGTTATTAGACCACTAGAGTGGATTTGACTGGCTGCTCACTTTCCCTCGGTACAGTCCAATGACTTTATTCTAAAAAGGATGCTGCTTCTCAGCAACAGACGTGAAAAAGTGAACGCCTGAAAAGAAGAGGTGACACATGATCTGCGCTTGCACAGTACATCGATATTATGCAGTATTGCTTTCACCTTAGAGTGAAGAAGAAACTGCCGTTTAAAGTGATACTTCACCCATAACCTTTGAGTATTGAGCCTTCGTAGGCTTGAAGGGCTTAAAGTTTGGTCAGCTTGAACGCAATGTTAGTAATAATGGGCTCCAAAGGTAAAGTATCTCAATCCACCTCTCCACTCTCCATCTGTGAGCTCAGAATTTTACTCATTTCCACGCAAAATATGGCTAAAATACACAACATGCATCTCAATCCTCACGCATCACTCTGTCAAACTCGTTAGCAGCCCGCCTCCTGCTGACTGCGGCTGCTAGTTTCCATCAATAATGAAACTACAAACTATTTACAGCTGCCTTTAAAGTCTACAGGGGGTCAGTGTTTGATATTTGAAAGAAAGATTTGGAGGAAAATATCTCTTAAAAGTCATTAATTCTTATTCTGCTGTGCTGAACTTAGAAGATAATACATTAGATTATATTGGTGTTCCATACATTTGTGTAATTCAATATCTTCTGTTTCTCATTATATCCTATAATCTGATAAATGACTAAGAAGGAGGTAATTCTGTGCGTCACTCTAATCAGAGTAAGTATGAATCTGCATAAAACATTTCTTTCGATATGGCAACGTCCCACGACACAAGACGTGTCTTCTTGTAAATCTTCCTTGAGGTTAATGTTGGATATGGTTTAGAAAAGAAAAAGGAACACATCAATGAATTCATCAAACTGCTAATTATGAAATTTGGAAAAGATAAAACTTCGAAATAAAAGCAATTTATAAAACATCTTGCGACTTTAAAATGCTCTTAGAGACCTCCAGAATAGATGGCAGAAGAGATGGCACAAAATATAATTGTCACAGCGAATAAAACCATAACTGAAGCAATATATGTAATTCAGAATTGGGTAGTTGTAGCCTGGTATTATTTTGATTTAAACATTTTATATTAAAACTTGCATATTAACTGTGTAGTTGTCAATGTGTGTGATACACCGAATTTCTTTCCCAGTTTATTTAATTTCCATTATAGGCAATTTCCCATTATTTAATCCCAATTTAGCTTCTGGATGAATTTTTATTTTACACAAATAAAATTAACTTAAAAAAATGTGAGTCACATGTTTTTGCAGATTGTCAAGGTAAGGTAAATCCTTGTCTCTGATTGGCTGTTCCTCCTCTGAGCGTACATGTGATCACTTGAGCTGCTCTTAAAAGGTTGCTCTTATTACGGAGGAGCAAGTCAGTTTATAAATATGTATTATTATTCACTTCCAGCCACTTTTGGTTCTTGAGTGTAATCCTTAAAAGTCGGATAAATAAGAGCCCAGTGCTCCACAAAGTCAGAGACACAACAAACTGACTGCAAGGTTAAACCGGATTTAACACGTGTTATTTGACTAATAGAGAATAAGATAAAACCGGTAAGTAATCAGCATTGAACTGTAAACAAGCTACTTTTAGCCTATTCATTTGTTTGTCACATGCAGGTCAAATGTTAAAGTTTTAGTGCCTTGCTCAAGCAAATATTTGATGTCACTGGGGCTTAAATATGAGTCTTTACTTCACCTCTCACGACTGCTTGTCATTTGTTCTTTGTCATATATTATTCACATATCTAAAAATATCCCAAAAATAATCATTGAAGTAAATAGGCTGTATTTGTTGTTGTCGACATAATTTCCATTACCTTACCAAACAGCATTTCAGGACGAGCTGGTCACATTCTTAAACACTACAATCAGAAGTAGTAATAATACTAACAGCAGAAACAATAAAAGGAACAAAACAAAGAAGAAAGGGGAGGAAGAGGAGGTGGAGGTGGAAGAAAAAAAGAAGATGGATATTTTAAGAGGTTGTTAAGCAGAATGCAGTACAATTCATAAGCCTATTGAATTCCCAATAAATAAAAGGATAACATTGGCTATAAAATTTAATCTGTTACTACAAAAGGAGAGGAGGTTGGAGACATAGTGGAGTGGAAATTTCACACCAGCAGTTCATTCTTTATCTAAATAAAGTGTATGTGTGGTATTGATGGTACAAATGTGTACAGTGAAGTATAATGAAATGAGCCAGTGGCTGTGTACGATGATCCTTCGACAAATAATACAAATAATGAACTTTTTGATACAATGAATGGCTGTGACTAAATATGGAAGAAAATAATAACCCCTTATCAGTCTAATTAGTACAACCTGGGGGCACGACGAGCCGTCTGAAAGTGATACAATCTAAACAGCGTTACAGCTGCATTTTTCAAATTAAGCACCAGGAGAGACGACTGTGAGGATCTCTGGGATTTCTTGTGTAAATATTTAACTTCTGTGGTGATGTGGATGTCAGACAACTGGCTTACAACAGTAAGCTCCATCAGTTTTACTGAAATGTCTGCAAATGTCTCAATATGACGAGCCGGCATCTGTGGAATTAGGGATTCTGAGAATTGGAAATTTAGAAAGTTATATGAAGGAAGAGATTTTAAAAAAATGCAGGAAGTTTGGCGGAGGGTTATGAAAACTCTCGATGCAAGTCACAGGAGGTACGGGACCTGACATTTTTTCCAATATGGAGACGTAGCAAACTGAAAGAGCAGAGACTGAATTTGTGACCTCGGTAGAAAAGGACAACCAGAGATCTCCTAACTGAGAGTAAAAGGCATTTGTTAGTGCAGGTAGAAAGAGACCCGTAGCTCTCTGTGAGTAGTGTGAATAATCCCGTTGACTCTGTAGAGGGCCGCGGCTTGAAAGTCTTGGCATCACTAGAAGAGAAGGATCAATTCTCTGGAGTTAAAAGTGCAGCAGCACTGTGCTGTCTATGCAAAGACAGTGATGATGCACGATCCTCTTGACCTTCACACTTCCTGTTGTGTTGTTTGGCAAGTTTACTTTTAAGCTCTCTGTCCCTCAGTGCCTTGGCGAGGAATTAAATGCACTCCTCATTCAGATACACACCATCCTTTGTAAGAACAATATGGATGTTTATGTGAAGAGTTGTAGACACAGCAGAAAAAGCACACATCTTTTGAACCAGTACTGATATATGATCACATCAAGGGGAACATCCATACTTTACGTGGAAGTAAATTGGGAGGGGATACTTTTCATCAAATCACTGAGCTAAACATTTCACTGCATTTTGTTTTCTCACCAAGCTGAAATACACTTTACTTTACCAGATGGGCAAAGCAGGCAACTGCCCCAGGGACCCCATACAGCCCATGTACACAGTGTGGCAATTACTTTGTAGTAATTTGATTCATTCATTTTTAATCAAAAGTTAGCCTTAACACCGTTTTTATATCAGTTCATTTTAGTTTACATAATGTTATGTTTCCTAAAATTACAACTAACAAACTAAGTTGAAACATGCAAACTGGGGCCAGCTAATATTCAAGTATTTGAGTACTTGTTGTTTTCTGAGGTTCTGGGCAAAATATAATGAAAGTGTCCAGTGCAGTCTGCTGTGTGATGGGTACTTAAAAGCAACAGGACACAGAAAGAGTGGGGGAAACTTGGGAGCCCAAAGATTAAGTAGGTTATAATCTGTCCCTGAGATTTGTTCAGACATACCTGTTAATATATATAGTCCTACTGGGATCTAAAGGCTGCCATCATTACATTCATCCTCAAACCCTCTCTCTTTTAGGAGAACCCATACCTGTGCAGTGACGAGTGTGATGCCTCTAATCCAGACTTGGCCCACCCGCCTCAGCTGATGCAGGACCGTGAACGTAACGGCCTCCTCACCTACTGGCAGACAGTCACATGGCAACGCCACCCAGAGCCCCTGCTGGCCAACATCACCATGTCCTGGAACAAGAGTCTGGAGCTCACAGACGACATCCAGATCACCTTTGAGTACGGCCGTCCTACCATCATGGTACTGGATAAGTCCATGGACCACGGACGCTCCTGGCAGTCCTACCAGTTCTACGCCGACGACTGCATGGACGCCTTCAACCTGCCTCCCAAACGCGTGAGTGACCTTTCGCCCGCCAACATCACGCGGGTCATCTGCACCGAGCAGTACTCGCGCTGGGTCGGCTCCAAGAACGACAAGAACGTGAAGTTCGAGGTGCGGGCGCGCTTTGCTGTGTTTGCAGGACCACGGCTACTGAACATGGACAGCCTGTACACTCGCATGGAAAGTATGAAGGGACTGAGGGACTTCTTCACCTTCACCAACCTTAGGATGAGGCTTCTCAGGCCCGCTCTCGGAGGCACGTATGTCCAGAGAGACAACCTGCTCAAATACTTCTATGCCATCTCCAACATCGAGGTACCTGCCAGGTGAGGGTCAATATTGACTTGAATAGGGATTCATATTTTTAAGCAAATTATGCAGCATTCTCAGAACACAAGAGTGACGCAGATGATGATGCAAGTTTACGACATGCCTCTGCTGTCTTTACGTTTTTATATTCACATCGTTTCACCACGATTCACCATGCATTCATCGCACAACCTGACACGCCTCAAATTTATAAAATACAGTCGGACACAGATTTTAGTAGACCCATCTCGCACAGTGTGACATGCATTAAACGTATACGATGGATCTTGTTGCAGTCTAAAGGCGCCTAAAACCAACGCTGGTGAGAAGTCAAAGGGTTTTCACAGGGACTATTTCCTCAGTAGGAAGTGTATCTTTCAGAGATTTGAGCACCACAAACAAAACTCCATTCCATCCATTGTATTGGAGTGGCAGCAAAAGCTCTCACTCAGGCATATCTAAAACATCAGCAGATAAACTATCTGCATGGCTACAGTAGGTAGCACTAGGTGTGGAAAACATTGTTCTAGTCTTTTTATAGATTGGGTGGGCTGACCCTTTTACACATCTCCCTTAAAAAATGCCTATTTACACATGAAAGACAAAACACTACCAGTTTGTTAAAATCCTTAAAATATGCGTATTGTTGGATGTCTTTTCTCACATTCAAACATGACATATAAAAGGAAAACCACTTGGTGATGAACAAACCCTCTGGTCTGATTTGGAGAGACACACACACACACACACACACACACACACACACAGCCGATCTGATCTCAGGGCATTGAAAATGACCCTCTCTCTCTCAACATGAATCCTGGTTTGCCTGTCACTGGCCTGTGAGGACAATGATTAATGACAGAAACATACGGCCTCGGTGGTCTAACGTAAACCACCATCCGCATTCTGCCAGGGGCGCCGGGAACCCTTACATGGCAACTTTATGACAGTGAAGGATGCTCGGGCCGTCGCGCTCCTGCCTAGCATCAACAAGCCATCTCTCCTACCTTTCAGAATTATCATTCCAATCAATACGGCAGGCTGACATTTGAATGGTATTTAACATCCTTGTTGAGATGGCGTGGAATGGGAGGAAGGAGGCTGGGATTTGTGTGTGTGTGTGTGTGTGTGTGTGTGTGATAGGTGAGAAGGGGAAAGTAAAAATGAGCGACTGTTTGAGAGGGGCATTGGCCGACGTGGGCGTCTTACGTCTATGTGTGTGAAGTTGAGGTATGGGGGTTGTTTGATGAAGTCCTGAGTGGATGCTGACACAGCACACACACACACACACACACACACACACACACACACATGCAAACACAAACACACAGAAACAGCCCTCTGGCACTGTGGAAAGGGCCTGCAGGTATTGATCACAGCCACTTTTCAGGCTCAGCACAGAATCAGAGAGAGAGGTAGAGATCAGCCCAATACCCTGGGGGAGAAACAGTCCATCACCATGCCAGAACCTCCACCACAACCAGCACATTTATTAATCAGCCATCCATGCTTTGAAATATTTGTGCTTATTTCTTTATTTAGCAGTCCACAAGTGCACCACATCTAAGAATTTATCATCCTTCCCCCAAATCCCTGCTGTGCCGCTTTGCTTGAAACAGCCCCTACACAGTAAGCTCTCAAAAAAAAATCCTTCTTCATATTTATACTTCCTGAACACTTCTGTTAATTTCTCTCCTCATCCAGAGAGCAGGGCTTGTGCCTGGTGACGGCTGGCGATAGTGTCAGTATGTGCTGGATCTGGTAACAGAGGAACCAAATTTAGACTTGTGGAGATAACGGAGACCAGCCCGTCTTCCGCCCCGGCCACCCACACCTCCCGTAACATAATCACTAATCAATAAGTTATTCTGGGCGGCCAGCAGAAGTATTAGGTGATGGTGGTGGGGGGTCTTCAACAGTACAGTACAATCAGGAGTGTCTGATGCTTACGGCTGGGAAATTGATTTTGGGGAGTGAGACGATTAGTCAATGTTCCCTGGACAAAAGGCTAAGCTATTTCATCTCATCTCATCTGGCCTTAGTAACATATTGGGATTTCCAATGCTTAAAATTTGAATAATGAATATTCCAGTCTGCTGGTGCTCCGGCGGGGAGGACGCACTGAAATGGGTTTTATATGATCAAGACCGAGTGGCAGTGTACCGCAGGTCGCCACGGTAATGAGATATGCTGGTGTTATCGATGGAGAGAGGGTTGTAGTCACTTCCTGGCCGTATTGTATATCCCCAGGCCTGTAGCTGTGGCTCTCTGGCTGAACCCAGTTAAAAGTAATTATTATTAGTTAACTGTTCTTAATGACTTGAGTTGAGCTTCTACAGAGACAGCAAAACAAGCATTTTCCCACATCAACCAGCATAAGATGTTACCTCTATGAGACGTGCCTCTTTTATCTGATGCTGCATTGTCAGAGTGACTTGCCGGGCTCTGAAGAGCTGGCGCAGGTATACGGGAAACCAGGTACTCAGGGCTAAATAGTGCTGCCTTATCAATAAATACGTAACCCGATAGGCCATTAAGTGCCAATGCAGGGATGCTAGGTTTGATGGGAGGGAGGTTGTAAATTTAGATTTGTGGACGCGATGAAAACACTCAGCAAACTGGATCTTGAGCAAGTTGTGAGAGGGCATTTAGGGTGGAGGGAAGCCAGGGGTGGAGCAAAGGATTTAGAAGTGGGCAGAGAGGGGAGAAGGTCAAACAAAGGGAGTAGAGGCAAAGTCAAATTGGATAGAGTTGGTGGAATATTATTATCTGATTCAGCATCACTCACTTTGTGATGCAAAGTTCTGCCAAGGTTAACTGTAATGAGCTACAGTACTGACTACAATATAGAAACTCTAAGCCAAGGTGTTTTGGGGTTTTGAAAGCCTCTGGCTTTAAGCTCATTGTACAGGCTATATTCAATCTTTAGATGTGGCCATTTCCATATCACTGATGGGCCATGTGAAAGCCATCTCCAACCATCAAAGATAGAGTAGCAAAGCCTCAACTCCATCATCATTTACATCAGTGAAATCATATTCACTGGGAAGCTTTACTCATAAGCGGAGCTCTCAAATTCCCCCCTCGTTCATTGGACCTCTATCTCTCCATCCCTGTTCCCTCTGTCCCATCCGTCAGATGCCCTGCTGGACTTTGCTGTGGACGAGAGCGAGCCGTGGCTAGCCTGTAGTCTGCATTATGGATTAGACGCGGGGTCATGGATTGGGCCTTTTTAATGAAATAAGCAGCAGGTCGTAAGGTGGGTCTTTATAATGGAATAAAGGAAAGGCTGTAAGCTCAGGAAGAGCTAACTAAGTGGATTAGGGCCAAGAGGGAGAGAAGGATGAGGAGGAAGACGAAGTCTGCATCGTTTTTCTCTCCTCGCTGGTGATCGCTGCAGCATCTCTCATTTTGATTTGATTGGCTGATGGAGGAAGAATGACATTTAAGAGAAGCCAAGTATGCAGTCTGAGTGTCTCTTACTCTCCTATGCAGAAAAAGTTCAGCACATGTTCAACATTACAGCACTGGTTTGGTTGATGTCACCACCACTGATCATTTGGGGAAAGTAAGTTAACCGTGCCAATATGCACCCAGTGAAATCAAATTCACATATTCACTAATAATAGTATGGTAAATCTTATCACATTTGGCATTTAAGGTAATCAGTATTTTATTATCACCGTCAGTGTAGATTTTGTTAAATTCAGTTTTCAGGCCTCTGCAAACAAAACCAAGCAAGAATTTGAAAACAGTATTGTCTCATTTCCAAGCAAACAGGACTTTTTAATAATAGGGCCACTATTTTGCTCATTATTTCTAGAATGAATGTAATTTCTATCATATCTCTATTATAAAAAGGCAAAGAGTCTACAGTCACGCTAGTGGCTCTATATAGGCTGTATTCTGTAAGTACAGCGGCACTTTGAGCCAAATGCTAACATGCTGATCTTGACCATGTTCGCTATCGTAGTTTAGTGTGTAAGCAAGATAAGATTCACTAATTAGCACTAAACACTAAGACTGATGGGAATGCCATTGGTTCTGCAGATATTTGGTCATATAGCAAAGCAATGCTCAACTTAAAACGTTGGTGACACAGCTAGAGGAAAAGTTAAAGGCTCGCTAAAGTTATTACAATCCATCCTAATAGGAAGATGACAATCTATCCGGTAACAGACATTTCATACAAATACACAAATGTCAACCTTATGGTGGCGTTAGAGGTAAAGTCAGGGGCTTACCAAAGTCATTAGGATTCATCATCTGGGAAGCATGAATGTATGTACTATACTGTACTATATTTTGTGCCAATCCAGCAAGTAGATGTTGAGATGTTTCAGTTTGGACCAACGAGGTGGGCCGACCGACTGACAGACCAACGTCGCCACACCTACGGCCACTAGCCTGGCTCAAATATTAACACCACTACTATGACTGCTACTAGCAGCACAAACCAGTGTAGTGATTTAATTCTGATTACATTTGATAGGCCCAGTCTTGTCAAAAAACCCTCTCTCTTTCCAACAACTAATTATTTTCCAGTAGTGAAAATTAGTTAAGAGCCGACCTGACAAAAAAAACAAGCCATATGAATGATAGTGTTTTTACATGGTCGTGTTGTTTCATGTCTGCTTGACTTATTAATCCGTCGTGTGTCTGTGTTTCTCTCAGTGCCATCCTGGCCCCCTGCTGATAGAGCTAATGTGCTGAGAGGTTTAAGCTCTCCGTCTCCTCGCAGACTGGAGGATACTTTACTGGTGTTTCTTAACATGCTGCAGAGAGCAGAGAACGCACGCTCAAAGCAGTTTTTATGACTTCTTTCATGTTTCTGTAGGTGTTCTTATTTGTCTGTTTGTGGTTATATCATGACAGCCGGAGTCCTTTGTAATTCTCCATCAAATGGCAGTTTTCCTGCTTTAGAAACTTTGAAACTGTAGTCATGAATATCATCTATAATGAGATGTGTTTTTGCATTTAGCAAGAAATGTGTAATTTGTGAAAGATTCCTCTGGTATTGTTCTGTTAAGCCAAAGTAACATTTTTAGGTCCCATTTGCACATGGCATTAACATGTTTGAGATATTGAAATCTGATCTGATCTCAGGGCTTTTGCATCCACACCTGGTATTTTTAAGCGTTCTCATTGCATATTGTGATCAGATCTAAAAATGCTATTTTTAGGCTGGTGGACTTTCCCGATCAAGGGACGGACTGCCATGGACAGGTGTCGTGCAGCCACAACAATTAAATATTAAAACCAAACCTGCCAGACAAATAATAGATTTTAGAAACTATTTCAAAAAAACAAAATAGAAACTTAAGTAATATAAGTAAATGTAAAGCAAAACTAACTGTTTACCCTTTAAATGAAAAACTCCTGTGGTTATCAACTAAAACAGTGATTTCCAACCTGGGGGTCGGGAACCTATCAAGGAATCATAAAATAAATCTGTGGAGTCGCAAGATGATTAAAGGGGAACTGCCTTGAATTTTTCACACAGTCATGATGACTTTTCCAGAGTTGCAAAACAATGTGTGCGAGTACTACAAACTGTGTTTTCTAAGCCTTTAAATGCATTAATTACACCAGCTGGAGCTCTTGGATCTTATTTCATTGTCTCACCGGAACTTTAAACAGCACGCCCCCGCTGACGCAGCCGTGCTGCTTTCCGTCTGAATCCCAACTTAGAGGTGCATTGTGGGTAATGTAGGTGCCAGGTTTCGACAAGGAAGAAGTAAACATGGAATTAAAAAAGATATCTGGTTCTGCTGCATGAATTTTGATCCTTTCTTTTTTCTTTACTGTCCTTTGTATGTCTGACAATGCAGTGGAGTGCAATGCTAAATCTGTGGAGTATTCTTTGAACAACATAGGGAAGAGGAAAAAACAAAGCAGACCAGTTGAAACATACAGCTAAACACTACTGATCATCTATGCAAAAAGAAAATATAATTCAAATGTTAACTTCAATGTATTCATTTAAACTTGGGAATTGGAAACGTTCAGTAACCCTGATGTGTAGTTTTGCAGTCACACTGCCTCCTGAGGGATGGACTAATTAGATTAGAGTTGCTTGCAGTCTAAATCTGACTGTTACAAAGGTTTTTTTGTTGTACTGGGAGAATGCATGAGGATGACAGGGCTGATAGCGAGGAATCTCTGTGGCCTCGAGGCTTGTCCATCTTCTCCACCGGAGAACAAGGAAGAACAGATGCTTCTCCTCTGCTGCCTTTTCGGGGGCCCCGAGTCTTTTCATGTCTTTTATTATCTATGTAGGGAGGGTGACTTTGACGTTGGAAACTGTCACCACTATTTTTGAATTACACCAAAGTTTTCTCTGTCCTTTGCAGAGTGAAGGTGAGAGGATGGGAGGTATAAGCCTGGATCAGGGGGAGAGGGAGAGAAAGAAAAGAGGGAGGCAGATGATGGATTAACTCCCAGTTTCATGGGACTAGCTGGGGTGTGTGATTTTGTGATGAATGATGTGAGGTGTGATGCTCTGTAAATATTATTCTCCAGTTCACACAGGCCACCGCAGGGCAGAGTAACATAGTATCGCCACATATTCTCCATATCTTCCACCCTCGGTTGAAAACTTCCGCCGGTTCCGTTTCATGAGAAAACCACTTTGCCACCTTTTCTCTCATGATTCACGAATGAAATATATGATCCCCGTTTGATGTGTGATGAGAACATGGAAGCGGCGGCTCGTGCGTTCTCACAGACCTAAACGCGTGGCCCCTCCCACCCCGTTCAGACTCCTCCCCTCTGAGCTATCTCCCTCCGAGGCAGCCGAGGCTCACAAACAGATCACTTTGTAAATCATTCATGAGCACTCCCCAGAAAAGAAAGGCATGCAGAAAGCTGAGGGACCGCAATGAGGAATGTGTCATTGTTCCTCTCATATGTGGTGATTTATGACACAATGGTTGTAACTGATTTGATAATCACAGTTTATTTCCCCTCAGAAGAGAAGAAAGTTAAAGTCAGCAATTCTGCCTGTTTTCCCCATCTTTTGTTTCACAGACCACCTATTTTTTTACATCCCCTCCTTCTTCAATAGATTATTCTTTTCTTCGCCCACCTTCATACCCCCTCCTCTTACTCATCCCATAAATATCCTTTTAAATTCACAAATACAATAAAATATTCTCCCCACTAGCGCCTTACCCAGCATCTGGTGAGAGGGGAATCTCTTGATACCGCAAACGTGCTTTTAAGCTGAAAAGCATGCTGGGAATTGTAAGTGGGAGAACATGAGGTAGAGGGAGGGTGTCCTTGGAAAGATGGTTTGTTCTCAGTCAGTCACATTAATTAGCATAGCATTATTACAGGCATGGTGTGTTCTTTACCGCGGAACTGTCGCTGTCATTAAAGATTGGCACAGATAAATGACTCATCAACTGGAGTCTGAGAGACAGAACATAAACTTGTGTGTTTGTCAATTAGAAACACACCAGCTCACACTGTGATCACTCAGTTTTTGATATCAGAGATGTTCACTTTTACCAAAAAATGTTGTCCCATCGTGGGCCGTGGAGGGTCGAGAGTCTGCAAGTTTTCAATCCAACTAAACAAAACAGCAGGCGATGTCATGGTGAGCGCTGTTTCGTTTGGAAAGACTTCCGAATAAGACACAAAGTTATAATCACAGAACAAGTTAGGAACAACCGCTAATTAATAATAATTTACAAGGAGAGAATAACTCTCAAAAGGACTATCTAATCATCTTAAGTGACTTTAAGGCTGACTGCAATACACTCTGGTACCGTAACTGACTAAACGATCAACTCGAGGTCCAATAACTTGCTTGTTCTGGAGCTTTCGTTTGCGTCACACGGTCTTTATCAGTAGGTGGAGTTTGCCCAGTTGTCACCGAGCTGCAGACGTTCAAATTTCCCATTACTCGGAGCACTTTCGCTTTTTTGGGGTGAGAACTGTTTCCAAGGTCAAGAATGAAATGTCAAGCTCATGCTATAATAATGAACCGGTATAGTGACACTTCAACAAAGTGGGATGCAGTGCATGCACAGTGTTTTTGATTTAAATCTTCTACAACAGAATGTAGTTGGCAGGAAACTCTGCTGGATTAAATAATCTAACATCTGAAAATGACTGGGTGAGGCCGCCACTGCTTTGTGTTTGATTAGATTTTTTTCTTTTCTGACATTTTATAGACCAAACAATTCATTGATGAATCGAGGAAATAGCTGCCAGATTAGTAGCTAATGAAAATAATCACTAGTTGAAGCTCTACAGTAGTTTGATTTTCAGTCATGGGGTCGATTTCATATTTTCTGTCGTGTTTATGTCGTACAAAGTCACCAGTCATAGTTCCCCAAACTTGAACTCTGGTACAAAGTGAAGAGACAAAGATGGATGCATAACATTTTCCCGCCACTCTCGTGAATTTGAACTGAAGTGAACAGAATTCAGTGGGAGTCTAAAATGGCACATGTAGCAACACCTTTGCATTATTATCCATCAGTTAATTTGCTGTTCACTAAACAAAGTGAAAGTGAAATGAAACATGAAATAATGAAAAAAAGCCCTTTAATTAATACAACTTCATATTAAACCTGTTCCAACCACAGGTTCTTTAATTAATTGCGAAACAACGCTGGGCCTTTTGCTACACAGGAGTATCATTATGTGTTCAGTTCAGAAATGAATATAATGTCTAAACCATTTCACCACAAGTAAGTCATTTATATAGACACTAAAGATTATTAAGCAAAATGTCATAATTACTGAATAAGCGAAGCCGTTTCTGCTACAGCTCAAAGCACTGGCAAACATCGTCCTCTGTTTTTTTTTAACAAAGTCCCCAAAGTTTTAGTCCTTGTACTAATTGTCTTGCTAACTACACTGTTGTGTTTTGAAGCTCTCCTCCCCTCCTTCCCCCTTCTCCTCCTCCGTTCCTCTCTCGTAACCTCCTCGCCTCTCCTCCTCTGGCTCGCGGCTCGGGCGGCTCTCTTCTCGCTATGACTAATGATGTTCTTTCAGTCTCAAGGTTTTAGCAGGATAATTATATTAACCCCCGTCCTCTGGCTGATCCCAGCTCAGCTGCCTCTTCCCCCGGGCATCCTCCCGTCCACGGTCTCCCCGGAATAAGACTCTAATACACACATGGCTATACAGGAAAAGTACAGTTGTATGGGTGGTTTGTATAACCGTGTCTGTGTGTGTGTGTGTGTGTGTGTGAGTGTGAGTGTGTGTGAGAGAGAGAGAGGACATGCAGCTAAGGAAATAAGAGAGAGTATGTAAAATAATTGTGTTTGTGTGAAATATGAGGTGCATGGGTGAAGACGGCTGGAGGCCTGCAGGGGGCGGGTTTGCAAATGTGTTTGCGTGCTAATATATAATAACATGCCTTCACACATTAGAAGTTCAAAAGTGTGTCTCCAAAGTTTGTGGGGCGGCCATATTGTCTCAGAGAGAAGGCACAGACACCCTCAGTGTATTGTGTTCTCCACTCCACAAGGGTTTGCATTCTGACACACATACATAACAGAGATAAAGATCCTACAAAAGATCCATATCGCCCCTGGGGGTTCGAAGACTCTGTGGGGGGGCTGCACAACAGGAAGAACCTCCCACCAAACCCCACGTTGTGCCAGAGTTTCTGTCTCTTCATCACTTTTTCATTCCTCCCATCTCCCTTTACTTCTTCCTCATCCATATCTTAAATAAGAGGATGTATAATAACGCCACCCCCTCCAACTCACACCCAATTTCCTCTCTCCCCAGGTGTTACTCTTTGCTGTAGTGTTCATTAAAACGCTTTCAGCAGCAGTAAGGACTCTGCAGGGAGGTTACACTCCAATATCCAGCACAGTTACACAGCGATCTCAGGAAGGTCAGGGCTGAATGGGACGAGGCCGGACTCTCTTTAGTGGACGAAGCCTTAAGATGCAGTGACATGGCTGCTTCAGTGAGAACAGTGTCAGCCATTCTGCATCATTCATGCTGCATCATGCTGCATGAACATTACAATGCTGGCGTGCAGAGTCTTAAATTACCACCCGCCAAGTGCCAAATGCCAGTAAAATATGTCTTGTGTGGACGAATTAATAAGGGTCACCCCTCACAGTGGTCAGTGACTTTTGAGAGTACATCTATTCATGGGTGATAACATTCAGCATATGTTTTTCACAGGACAATAACATTTCATTAGTATCACGTAGAGACAAGCTGAGAAAACGAGATGAAATAGCTGATGCAGGGCTTTCAAGCTGCATCTTATTTACGTGTGCGTACTAAGCACAGACTGGAATCTTGCATAAAAGTTGTGTTTATGCATTAAGTCTTATTTTGGGCAAGTAAGAATGGCAGTTTTCCATACCAATATTTTGAGTGATGACAAGTATTTATAGGATTTATATATTTGTATAGGCACTTCTGTAATTAACTTTTTTGTTATGTGTTAGTTTGCGGCAGCCATATAGTCCGAACATTGTCACAGTCAAGTGATGAGCATGAGTACGATTTCAAAGGTCATTCATATAAACTGTACATTAAGCCACACTCGAGAGGCACATAAATCAACATATACACTTAGTTGCAGCTGACTTGATTTGCTTAATGATATAATTTATAAAAGGGACCCCAAATCTTAACACGTTTACAGTACGAGTCACGTGCGGAGATCCTAATCTCCTCCAAATAATGACAGGAAGCCATACCACCGAGCCACAAAACAAGGGTTCCGCCCACTGTTTAAGTGAGCAAGAAAGTTATTTACACTGTGTCTTAGCCTCATAAATAAAGTATCACAGGAAACAGCCAGGGTGACAAAATCCTACGAAAGCTGCACATTAATTACCCCTGCAGGTTGAAAGCCCAGCAAAAACAGTAGACTTTACACAGCTGGCATGTAACCCACACCTGAACTGTTCCAGCATCTCACTCACTCACACACACACACACACACACACACACACACACACACACACACACACACACACACAGTCTTTGCTGTACTTATGAGAACGGTCCTCTGAGGTTTGGACTGGAGAACAGGATGTGCCCTGGCTCCATTATTTAGTTATTTGGTCCTGTGCATACAGTACATACTTCAGAGAGCAGGTAGCTTAAAGTGGGCCTAACTCTGCCGTGTGCTGCTCTTGACACAACCCAAACCAACCAATCAGAGTAATGCTCTCAGGTCTGAGCGCCAGCACGCAATAGCCATTTACTGTATCCTGTGTAAATAATTTACTCTCTATCTAGAGCAAAAATCACACACTAAGACACTTTTTACTCAGAGCAAACTGTGCTAATATAATGAATCATGCCACATGGGGACACCAGGGAGGTCACACATCCCAGAACACTGCATGGTAGAGACACACAGGGTGTGGATTGCAAAGACAATGAAGGTCATTCCTGCCCTTTGAATAATTTAAGATGTCTTTTTTGCTGGACATTTCGCTCTCTTTTTCCAGACGTCCTGTGACCTCTCAACATTGAACACATGTAGCGAGAGCATGTACAGTAAATGT
Organism: Nannoperca australis; assembly: GCA_036023655.1. NCBI lineage: Eukaryota > Metazoa > Chordata > Actinopteri > Centrarchiformes > Percichthyidae > Nannoperca > Nannoperca australis. Next base: position 17,743 of record JAVQJD010106681.1, read on the forward strand.
ATGCGAGTGTGAGTGCGGGGTTAGAAAGACTGGGAGACCCCAAACAATCAGTCCCTACGGCTCCCTTGGATGTTCCAGTAGAAAGTGTTTCCTCCCTTAGATGGCCTTTGGGGAAAAAAGATTGAAAACTGAGAAACTAAAAAGAGATGGAGGAGGAGAGGAGCGATGCAGGGAATGTATCTAAAACATTTGTGGTCTTTTGCTGTCAACAACCTTCATTAGATAATGACATAATGAGCTTGGGCGGAGTGAGTTGTTTAAAAAATGTCATTATCAACTGTGTTATTAATGAGCGAACAGTGAGACGGGTTGATTGAAATGTCTGTCATGAAGACCGGCGCGGTGTAATTCCTGCTCACCACATGATCGCAGGGGAGGTCAGTTAAGTCTACAGGGAGAGAGGAGGAGGAGCACACACGTGAGAGAAAGGATGGATGGTGGAGGAGTGTATGGGAGGGGGGGGGGGGATGGAACGTTTGAAGAGACTCATGCTGCTCCACTGCTACGGGAGGCTGCACTCAAGGAAAATCGATCCTCTCCCTTCAGAGAAAGAAATTTATGAAGCTGGAACATAAACGCAGTCATGTCCAATTAGCTGCTCTGAATTTTACGAGGCGAGGCAGGGAAGGAAGTGGGAGGGGACGCGGTGATAAAGACATCAGCAGAAGCCAATAAGGCGTGCTGCTGATCAATGATCCCAGCTTCACGCTACTCCCACTCCTCGCTTGGTCGCTTCCCGCTTCGGGATACACAGTGTTGGAGGGCTCTGCTTTTTTCTGCTGGCTGCCCTCTACCAATCACATTTTAATTTATGGACATACTTAAATAACGCCTTCAGACAAGTATTAAGACATAAAAATAATGTGCCTTGAATAATAATTTATTTCTGATGTGGTTCTACCACAAAGAAATTGCCAAGTTAAACTCAAATCAACTCCTCCGTCATTGCAAAATCCAGAATCTATGAATAGGCTAAGTTTCAGTACTGGATACAAGATGTCTCCTGTCTCCAGAAAATCCATTCTCAGTGTTTCACACAAGTTGCATACTGGACAATGATTGGCTTTCAAACGAAGTGATGTCATGAAATCATGCTCCTACGTGCACGTCTTAACGGGTGCACAGAGAAACGTTCCGCCTTCAGTAGACGGATGTAAAAATAGTCTTCTAGTGCTAAACTTGGATGCATCATACTGCACAGTGAAGGTCAAACATCCAAGTGAAGTAACACTACGGGAAACACATTTCTGAGAGGAAGGGGGTTTAAATCTTTGGAAACAGGACCTAAGAATGTACAACCTCAAAACTTAACCCTAGTTAGGGTGTTAAGTCTTTCTCTCTCTGAGAAAAGTCATCCATTGCCCATCAGGCTCTCACTCTACTATAACTGCAGCACGCTGTGTAGCTGGCTGTGTGTTTCGAAGCATCGGGGGACCGAGTTGTTGCGAGAAGCGAGTGGGCCTTCTCAGTGACGGCTGATCGATCACGGAGTAAAGGAGGAGGGAGATCTCCTGCTGGGTCAGAGCCGCATCGATGCGGTCTGTCATCACAGGTTAGAGCACGTCAATGCAGACCCTCCTCCTGCTCCTCCTCCAAGTCTCACCGCTGTAGTCGGAGAGGCAGGCGGGCTGTCAGGGCTTTGACACAACGGCCCTGCTCCCCGCTCTACTGACTGCTCAGGGGGGGGGGGGGGGGGGGGGGGGGGGGGGGGGGGGGGGG
>JAVQJD010106685.1:0-21232 GCA_036023655.1 Nannoperca australis
CCCCCCCCCCCCCCCCCCCCCCCCCCCGCCCCCCCCCCCCCCCCCCCCCCCCCCCCCCCCCCCCCCCCCCCCACAGTCAGTGTGCAGGTCTGGGTAGAAGGGGTCAAACAATGGTACAAATCTAAAGTGGAATGGGACAGTGGGGGCACAGAACTGGAGGCGATATCCCCTCCTGTGGAGGCTAGCTCTTATCGGCAGGCACCCAGGGGAGGTGACCCATCACACCAGGACAGACAGCATCACGGATTTCAACTCTTTACTAGTTTTTTTTTTTTTTTTTCTTTTTTCTGTTGTGTTTCTATTTTCTTTCAAGTTTTATCAGGAAGTGCTTCATTGCCGAAGTGGTTTGGGGGGGCGACCGCCGCTTCTCCTCTCTAGCTTTTAACTACAAAGTCGACTTTGCAGCTTTCGACAAGGCATGTGCCGGAGTCCAAGCGGCTGGAGGTGTGCCAAGTGCGGATCTGCTTTTGGAAATCAATGGTTTTTGTTTTGTTTGTTTTAATGATCTGGCATTTTAGTTCATGCTACTACTCGATTCTCAGTTGAGCAAATATCCCCTTAGACTATAAAAGGCACTGTGAAAAGAAAGGCTCGTGTTTGACCTCTTCAAACCAAACATAGCTCATCTGTGAAGCAGTCGAATCTCGAACAAGTGTTTTTATAAATAAAAGGGTCTTGCTTGAGAAGAGTAGAAAAAGCGATCACAATCAGCACAGTGTCTACCCCTGTTTGACTTCTCTCAACATACAGCAACATTGTGTAAATCCCAGACAAGCGACTACATCTCTTGGACCTCTCGTAAGCCTCGCGCGAATAACAGTGACTTGTACTGAATGCTAATGACCATGTTAAACACTCTCCTACAATGGCTGGATGCGAACGGGTAAACCAAAAATAAATCCAACAATTCCCTCTCGTGTAACTGGCACAGCAAACCCGGGCTCAGGCTGGACTCATCCCAAGCACCAATCAAATGGATCTAAACGTGTCGTGACAAACTATCCGACAATTGTTTGAGCCGCCGACACGCACTGCAAACCTGTGTTCACGCATTGCCTACACAATTTAAAAAGGAACGCTTTTAGATTAATGAGAGAAGAAAAGAGCAAAGAACTGGAACCTGGACCTTTGTGAGGCCAGCATTGTTTGATGAACAGGACTGTGTTGTAACGCTTTCCATCCAGACACCCTCTACTGGGAGTCCCAGATGACCTCGTCCTGATTACCCACAGATCAATGAATCTTCCCAGCTAATGGAAAATGGACTGCAAAAAAAAGAAAAGAAAATGGCATGTTCCAAACAGAAGAGTTATACAGACTCTGAGAGGTGCTCCTAATATACTATGTAGGAAAAAATATAAACAGCTGTCTAGTTTAAATGTAGTGAGAAAAATAGCTGATTTTAAATATATAGAAACAACGGACATTTTCTCATCAACAGATGCTTTTTTCTTTGTTTTTTTATGAAACCGAAGTCCGCTGTGCAGGCTACAGCCGGGGGGCTCATTATTTGTACAAGCACCTCACATCTATAAAGAAGAGGCAAGAAGAGAAGCTCACACACAGAACAGAACACCTGAGAGAAATGACCAGAAGGGGGCAGCACAGCACCCCGAAAACACAAGTCAAGAGGACAGGAAAAGAGGAAAAAGGAGGGAGGGGAAAAGGTGATGGCGACGCTAGAGTATCTTGGGTGAAGTTCAGGGCGGATGTCGTGGTCATGCAGGAGCGACCAGCAGCGCCGACGTCTCCGCTGGACGACAACCAGGTGGGTAAAAGGGGGAGGGAGGGATCAGTGGGGACCGAGCACCGCTTGTCCCGAAAAGCCAAACCAGGCTTACATGTGTGGCTTTAGACATTTTCTGTGTCAGGTGGAGCTGGGACTGTTCAGTTCTGTGTTCTGCTGGGCTCGACTGAGATACCAGAGTTCTACGGTTGTGCTGGCCCCTGTGGGGCTGTGGTTCCTCTGCAGATGCTGCTGCTGGTTTATGGTGGATCTGGGGTGGTCTCTCTTAGTGGCCGTCGTGCGTCGTCAGTATTTCCTCGGCCCTCAGGTGCAACTCCAGGGCTGTGACAGTGCAGATGTCCTTGGGGAGTTCAGATTTCCTCCGCATCAATGGCCGCTCTCTACGCTGATCTTTTTGGATCTGGACACACGGAGACAGGCAGAGATCAGTAACATTCAGCACCAACGCACACTCTATTTCTGTAATGTTTCTGCATCTGAAAATGTGATTTAGAAAAAAAAAACACATCTGCCATTTCAAGCAGCCAGCTCTCACATTTTCAACAAGCACATTAAAATAAAATAAAAATGATTTACAGTGCGATTCAGTCTGATCTCACAACGTCTCGCTACGGCTGCACATCCAGAGCTAAACTGTTTATTAAGAGTAAATAATTGCATGACGTGACAACATAAATGTCAACATAGATGGAAAGTTTAAATAGACCTTTGTTTTAAAAAGAGGCCACAGTGGCCTTTTGTACAAGCTGTACACACATGATCAGGAGCTACATTGACTTATAACCATGAGGCAGCTTCCAGTCTTCATCATGAACAACTCCTCACTGTGTTTGAAGGGTAAACTTAGGTAAAATGATGGTCACGTGCAGACAAATGTATAAAGCTAATAGCTGTGTTTCAAAATGTAATAGTGAGTACAATTATTTTAGTGGGAAACCATGATGCAGAAGAAGCCTTTACACCAGCTTGTGATGTATTTGGGCACCAACCACAAAGCCCTGTCACAGCACCTGCCAGGCTCACACATCCATATTCACTGCTATGCTACACTTCTCAGGGACGCTCCATTTCTTACCTGTGTGGCTTCCTCCTCTACGGTCTTCTTAAGCATGCTGACGTCGTCCAGCAGCGGCCCGTCTGTCTCCATGTCCATCGGGCCATCTGAGCCTTCCGAGTCGATGTACGTCAGAAACTGCACAGCAAGAAGAGAGGAGCAACGTTTAAAAGGGCTTTTGACCGTAAATCTTCGACCAACTTTAAGAATTTCTCCCATTCAGACTAATTTAAGAACCATTTTTGCTATATTGGTGCACGGTGCACACTCAAAGGCTACGACTGAAGCACTTGTACTATACTGGGTCTTTATTATAATCGCAAAAACATAAAATTGACGTATAAGATTATAGTTACTGACGCAATCCTGAAATTCACCATCAGAAGTCTGCAGTATTAAGATATCAATCAGCTCAAATCTCTTTGCTCACCTGCGGGTTTGACTTTGCAAGATTCTCAATCTTCAGCCACGCTTCTTCCCTCTCTTTCCATTTGGCTTTTTCTCTGAGACACACCAAACAAAGCAGACAAATAAAAAAAATGTTTTTAAATTGCTAAAGGCCGCATCAAAATACACTGTACAAGACACACTGACTTCACAAACCTGTTATGTTCAAATCATTTCAGGAGTTTGTGGTTCAGTTGACTCTGGTTTACTCACCTGCTTAGTCATTTTTTCCAGTTCTAATGATTTTCTATGAGTTTCTATGACGTTTATAACTGTGTAATAAGACCGAGAACGCCGTAGCTGCACTGGAAAAACTCGCCTCGCTAGTGACTTACTTGCTTTTCTCTGCCCTGAACTGCTGGGTGCAGTCATCAAACAGCTTCTGGTTCATCTCCATGAAGAGTTTCAGAGCGTTGTAGATCAACCCATGGATTGTCCTGCGGACAAGACGGCGATTACCACAGGTCACGTGATTTACGCACTCAGTGGAGAAACACAGGGATCGACACAAAGGAAAGCCTGACTCACTTGTTCCAGTGCGTCTTGGAGTTGCGGTAGAGGGATGGGAACATGATGGGCAGGATCTTGGCGGCGTTGTCACTGATCAGGCTCATGATGTACTCATTGTTCCAGTAGTACAGAGCTCGTTCTGCCACCTAACAACACATTCGTTTATAACAAGGTTACATATGTAGACAGACAAACTTTTGATGGGAGGAAATCCCTCTGCACATGCATATAACAAACACACAAGACACGAGTGCCGGGATGAATGTCAGACCTGAAAGTGTGGGCTGGACACACACTTGGCCAACTGTCTGAAGAGGGGCTCCATAACTTTGACAAACTCTGAAGGCTCAATGACGTCCAGGATCTCCTCCAGTTCATTCAGGAACATCACCTCTTTTGGGCTGTGAGTCTTTGGCCAATACTTTAACAAAGCCATCACCGTCTGCACACAAAAGGACAACAGGCTAATTAAAGAAGAAGAAACATAAATGGATGGCTGATAATCTGTTGATGTTGTACTACAGGAGCTAGCACTTATAAATGTTTGACAGACATATGTAGAGAGATAAAGTACAGGTAGCTATGTATATACTTTGTTTTTATATCATTGTATTTGTCTTCCGGGACACTTTGATCAAAATAAGTTTATTTTCCCATCTCGCACTGAAATCAGGCTAAGCAAGCAAATGTTTTCTTTCCTTTTATCCCCTTTTTTTATTTAAATATTTCAAACACATCCTCTGTGCTCCAAGATTTTAAAATAATACAACCAGGCAAGCCTGAAGACATAATAAAAGGCACCTTAACATGTGATTTTGGTGGTCCGTCAAATACACTATACACACGGATCTGACAAATCACATTGCAACTAAGCATAGAAAGAGAATATTGAAAACTAATTGTTGAAATGGAGTCCGTGAGTTCAAAGACATTAACTAATCTTGAGCAGACAGGGTTTTAAAGGATAATACAACACAGCATTAATACATCATATCTTACTGGTTCTGTGAGGGTGCTATCCTTCTCTAGGAACTGGACCACACAGTAGGCCAGCTAACGGAGAAAGACAACAGAATGTTACCACCACTGACAAATCTGCAGTATTGTAAACACGGATGGGTTTTTTTAAATGGCAGAGCATAACAACATTTAAGACAAAGTGGTTACCTGTGGGTGATAAACACTAAGAGACTTGACTTTGTGTAAAGGCAGCAGAACTTTCAGCAGGAATATCTTGTGCTCTTCTTTCAACGGTAATGCAAATCCATTGATTATGCTGTACGGAGACACAAGTGCCAGAGCTGTACTTAAGACTCTAATGGACTTAACAGAGACATAAGATAAAGACTATGTATAAAGAAGAATGTGCCCATTTAATAATTTTTCTACTGAAAACCGTTATTGAAAATGACCCAACACCCTGAACCATAAACATGATCAGCATGATCATTTTTATGTGTATCAAGATATCTTACCTGCCTAATATTTCCAGTAATTCTGCTATTCCATTATGATGCTCAGTCTCATAAATGAACCTGGAAAATAGCAACAGGATGATTCATCACGGTTGTACATTTAGCAAAATACACTCCTTTAGTCGCACAAGTGTCAGTAATGTACTTCTTACTCACCTATAAAATATGTTATTAATATGTTTCCTAATGTACGCTCGCAGGCCCAGGAACTTGCCGTAGATGCGATGGAGAGTGGTCTTTAAAAAGTCTCTTTCCCTGGGGTCTTCACTGTCAAACAGGTCTAAGAGCTGTGCAAAGAAAAAATAAGTTACTGAGACACAGAGCAGAAGAACTCAAGCATCATGAAAATGCATACGGTGCCTTTACTGTCAAACATTTAGAACCACTTGTATCATTATGAGCTCACCTGCATTACAAACCTCTGGTCAATATACTTTTTGGCTACGTTTGGCTGAAAGTCAGGTGACTCTAAGAACCGTAGGAAGAATTCATAGACAATCTGTGGAAAGAAGAGCAGAGGTTAAGAGACTTGAAAGAAACAGCTGAATGGATTTATTCCCATTGGTTTACAGTAAATAAGCAGGAATTGTGTGTGTGTGTGTGTGTGTGTGTGTGTGTGTGTGTGTGTATGAGATGGACCTGTAGATGTGGCCATGCAGCCTCTAGAGTGGGCTCATCCTCCTCTGGGTCAAACTCAGCACCTGTGGGGTTGGATGATGGCGGCAACGTCCTAAACATATTCCCAGAAAACTGGAAAAACAGAAAGGTGGGTCAGCTCAGCAATTCGACGCCACACAGGCGATTCACGATACCTTGCATCAACACATGCATTTAGCCAGGGTGGCACTATTGCCAAACCCTAGTAAACATTAGCTCAGACTCTACATTTGTCTACTCTACCTGGCACTTTGACAAGCGATGACTGAATGTTTGCTTCTAAAAACACACCTGACAGCTGAAATAAATGAAGTAAACTGTATGTGTTTAAGCTGTTTTACTGCACAGATCACAGCAAAAATGTTCAAACAAACGCTGGTAGAATGTTACGTAGCCTCTGCAAACCGGATTATCTTCAGGTTTGATTTTGAATGAAGTTTCCATTATGTTAATCCATCTTTTTAAAACCATTGCCTTCAAAATGTTACAAAAAGAATGAATGAAAATGTGTATAGATGGCTGAATATCCATTCTTGTGCTTGTGAGATAGCAGCCTGTTTCACTCACAATACCGTTCCCCAAACTGGGAAGCATCCATCTATTTTCCCTTGATCGTTCTCACTTTCCAGAGAGCACACTTAAGAGAGTCCCTCCAGAGTGCAGTCGACCAGAGGTCAAAACACACTCACTCACCATGTTGTTTATAATCTCAGCAGAGACCATTTCTTACTTCCCCCCTCGAGAATGGGACTAATGGAACAACCGCCGTCGTGTCATCCAAAGGTCTGCCAAAATATTGCTCTAAAGCTCAAACAGTGAGGCATCAAACATGCCCTGAAAGAACAAGGGCTTATGGGAGAAAATAGTATGTACAGCCTTAACATAAGAATACACTCTTTATGGCTGTAAAAGGAGTTTGTCGTGTCAATCTCCTCACTTTGATGATGAAAGCCATCAGTGGACTTCAAAGAGTCTTTGTCTTTAAGGGGGCTGCAAGGAATAAGAGTATATTTTCATGCAGATTTGGCAGCTCTGTTGCATTTTCTGCTGCACTGATCAAATAAAGCCACGGTGAGGACGAGGGGGAGGGGGGGGGGGGGGATTTACACCTTGATCATCTTCAGTTCACCATGTGGCATTGAGGCATTGAGGCTTTGATTAGCATCAAAGGCTTTTTAATTTGGCTTGGGAAAGCAAACCTGGCAACATGAACACATCCAGGCCACAACCTCAGAGGAACACGTTTCTAATGAATATACAATAGGAACTCAATGTTAGCCACACTGACTGCAGCCCAGCTGAATGAACAGGTTCAGAGCTGCAGAGGAAGGAGTCACAGACGATTTAGGTTCAGTGACCTCAGACGGGTTAACTTTCTTTAGACAAACACTGCTAAATTACCACTTGAGGGAAACAAAAATGGATCATCTAATGGTTTGACAGTGATTTTAAGGACAAAAGTTCAGTTAGGCTTGTGTGACAACTCTTCGGGTTCAAACGGGGGTCAGGGATGCTCATGTGAGTTTCCTATGACTTAGTGGGGAGCCAAAAAAAGACTAAATGGGTATGAAACCTATAAGTATTGCTGACAGTAGAAACCACAATATATATATATATATATATATATATATATATAAAAAGATCTAGCTTCTTAACTTGATGAGAAAGGCATGAGATTCAATGATACAATAAAACCCACAAAACTAGAGCACTTCGCAAAGGCTCAAAGAGATACTGGAGAAAAAGACCGTGACTTTTTCATGGTCTGTAAAATAAGGCTTCTTATTTTACAGAACTCTTTATATTATCATGACTTGTGCTTCAACATTTCATTCTGTATCATTTTGTTAATTATGTAATGTAATATAAACAAGAAATCTAATATAAATGTAATATAACAAAGTAATAACCAACTCTTCTGCAAAGACGACAAATGTAACCAAAATCTCACATCAGCTCTCATGATTGCCTTTAGTACAACTTTAAAAACAGTAGCAGATACAAATGTACTGTAACTTCTACTGAATCTGAAACTTGGAATAGTACCCTCATTTTCTCATTACGTAGCTCGAAATAAAATAATAACAATGACGATCAAGTTTGCTTGATGTGAATGTCCATGATGAACCCAAGTCTGTGACTGAGTCTGTGTAAACACTGACCATGTGAACCACCTCTGGGTAGATTGGTTCGGTGATGACGTTCCTGTTGTGGGTGATGTACTCCACCATCTCGCTTAGTGCCGCCCGCTTTACCTCCTTCCATTTCAGGTCACTCAGCGGGTCAGAGACAAAATCGAAGAGGACGCAGCACTGCCGCAACTTCTGGATGAACAGCTTTTCCTGCTCTGCAGGGGGAACATCTGCAGGACAGAAAGGGAAGGAAGGCAGGAATTAACACATCTGTCACTGTGTGTGAAGAAAAAGATCAGGAATAAACTGTTTACAAGAGTTAGTCTGTTAATCCTATTTATCAACAGATCGTTTAACTACACATTCACAATGGTAATACCGTATCTGCTTAATTGTCCCTCACACTACTGGAGCTATACAAGTGAGATGCTTAACAATAGTAATCCAAAACCAGACTAAATGATACAGGAGAAATATAAATGTTAGGTATAACGGAGTGTGTGATTGAGAAGTGGCCAAAAAAGTAGCTGGAAGCTTAACACTTAGAAAATGTCACACCTGACACTATCTTTTATAAATGATGCAAAAGTAGCCCATGTTAATCTTAATTTGTTGTCATGGTTATCAGTGCCACCTGTTTTTCACCCCCCCATCCTCTCTCTCAGTCAGTGATCATTTGTACCAAAGCTTATTCAGGTTCAGTGCAGCTGTAATTTGCTGCTGTGGAGTTCATGTGGTGACATGTAGAGACTTCATTTAAAGACTTCATAAATCAATAATTTAGCCTTTCAAAGACAGTGTCACCGCCACATCAATGATGCAGAGGCTCTAAATCAGCCTCCAGGGAACCTGAGCCACACCTGTCTGTGTATTATCATTAACTTGCAATTTAAAAATCATTGCACGTTTTGGTAGCTACAGCACACTCAATGTCAATGAGCAAACCCTCCATTCTGTGCCAGCGTGTGCGCATCATCACCAGACAACAGCTGCCTCAAATAAATCAATGATTAGAACAAATCATCCACAGCACTCCTACTCACCAAAACAGGCAACCAATTAATCAAGCAATCAGATTACCATTATTATAAATAATTACTTAAATGTTGTGTTAAAAAGGTCAGTTATGAACTCATGTTAAAATATTTCAGCAAACAACCTTCCCCACCCCAAATACTCTGTCTGTGCCAAAAGCTAAGAGCTAAATGCAGAAACACCAAGGATTTTTGTTCTGCGCGTAGGAACCGTTACAAGTCTGCTCCCTGAGGGCCTGAAGGGCTTTCCCAGCTCGTACACAAAAAAGGTTTTAGACACATAAGGTGCAAGGCCATGTAGTGCATAAACAAAGTGTGATATGTGCTATGTGCTATGATAAAAGTACAGGTAGCCATTGTAGGGATTTTAAATTAGCTATAATGTGTGTTCACCCTCTGGTTCTTGTCAATAGTCATGTACCACAATTCCGGATCACGTGTTGCTGACTTCCAGCTTTATTGGAAGACCATATAGGACACCATAACTATAATCAGTCCATGCATTGCATGTATTGAGTATTGAGTAAGTAATAATGATATAAACATGATGTAGAAACTGCAATGGGACTTTCACTAAGGGAATAACAATTTCACTATTAAATTGACAAAATGTCAGAAGCAGCCTGTAAGAAATGACAATAGAGAAACGGCTTCTGCAAATCATTCAGCCTCCGTCAGATTACCAAGATACAAAAAGAAGCCTGAAACCAAAAAGAAGTGCTCTGGTGCTCATTCATTTCCAACCAACGTGGAGATTAGAGACTTAAAACTAAATGTCACCATACAAAACCTACCTATAGGGCAGAATTAATTTGTTCGTCACAGCCTGCGATTTATGAGTCAGCCTCGTCTCCCCATTAACAATCTGTACATCACCATGGTGACCACGGGCAGAGATAGGACTTTGGACCAGGGGTGATGACTGCTAATCAAAGATGCATGCAAGCTGCTGCTGCTGTTACACTGGAATCATATGCTGTTGATTTGCTGAGCCCATCGGCTGCGGCCAAGACACGCATCAGCCGAACTGACCTTGTCAAGATAATACCCAAGACCAATCACTAAACACTTAATACAAAGTAGAAATGAACAGATATTACTGTGAAAACCATCACGTCATGAAGCAAAACAATTTAACAGTGGTAAGCAACAGGTAGAGCCTAAAACACAGCTTTTACATTGTGAAAACTAATTCCCAAAGGGCAGTCCAAGATGTTCCTACAAAACACATCCTAAAATTAAATCACAAACGCACACACATTTTTTTTAAATTGCTCTGATAATTACAAAAAGTAATTAAGCAACTGGCCTAATTATTCAACCTAAAAAAAAAAAAATCTGCTTGATTATATCCAAAACAGTACCAACGCAGCCAATACTGTCACTCATAATGTGTAATTTGCTGTATTTTCTGCACAGCACCATTTTGACAAGCATCAGTGTTGATACCAATCAAACATGTAATTACTTGGCACTGGTGAAATAAGTAAACTCTACGAGACCCAGTACTGTAGGTTGTGCACAATCCCACACAGTCTAGAACCTGAACCTGAGACTGGCAGCGCAGACGTACAGACTTTCCCTACACCTCCATGTTTCTGAGTCACAGCTGGTATTTTCTTTTCTGTAACCTATGTATTGATTTCTTGAACCCCAAAATACTTCAGACTTGTTCTTTGAGCATGTATCAGCCTTTATGGCTTGCTTGTGAAGTATGATACCTTGGTAAAAGGAATCAAGCCAAGTGATTACAGTTTTGAGTCTATATTCAGACCGTGTAGAATAGCAACATGTCTGTAAGTAGCTCTGAAGTGACATCATACTTCATCCCCTCTATCCAAACTACTGGCTACAAACAGTAGTAGTAATCAGCAGCATTAAAAGGTCAAACTGCTGGCAATTTGCTTCACCCCTGAGCTTTGGCTAGTACATTCGTGGAGAACCATAATGGGGATCTGTTTAATGTTTCAACACTGAGTTTATGTAAGGCACAGCGGAGTATATTCTTTTGTTCAGTCATCCTTTCCAACAAGCCTCTGAGCAGTCTAACTTTTCTGGGGAAAACTTGCTACCACTTTCTGTGTCCATTACTGTACTATATCCCTGCTCCGTCTCTAGCAGAAAGACGAACAGGAAGAGAGATGACATTAATGTTAAAGAGCAAAGACATTTCTTTATATTTATCTAAATTAAAATCTGAACAAAACACACAAAGTTTTTCGGCCCTTTAACTGCCACCCCTAAATCATCACCTTGGCAGCTAAGTGTTTTTAGAAGTCTTTAAGTCTATTAAGGTAAACTGAGATAATCTGATCTTAATCAAATGTAACAAGTAATTTTAGGTTTAAGTCACCAGAACCTGGAAGGACACTGCTGTAACTAACGAGCTGAAACATGGGTCCACCCATGAGCACCTCATCTCATCAATCCCCGAGTGTCAAGAGGTCTACCAGCTCCTGTTACACAACAGCACTTGGGTTTCTGAACAGGCCTAAAATATTAAGAGCCATGCTGTGCAGCTGCAGACTTCACACAGGTCTCTCTGCATGGACGGGCAAATAACCTTTACTCATCTAAAGGCTCCAGCATGCACACAGGAAACCGGTCATGGACACAAAATCCCACAAATGTATAATAACTCATTAATAAACTGGAACACGGTGACAAATACTTTGTACATATTCTGTCTCAGTGCAGACACAGGACCAACCACTGTAAATTAAGACAGGTGGCTATGTGCTATTATGTGGATACCATTATTCGTATGCTTTTAAGAGGCCATTTCAACACCACTGCAAGTCACAACAAGAGACAAACATCTCGGTAGCAAAAGGCTGCATGTTAAATGTACATTGCCACATCTGTTTCTGGAGGTTGATTTCAAAGAAAGTAAAGTATGGACTGACATTAGCCTTGAATTCGTTACACTAAACACACACAGAGGTAGGACCTACACTGGCTGCAGGTCTCAGCTTCAAGCTTGGCCTGATTAGACAGGAATTCAGAAGCCTACTGGAGATTCAGCAACAACAAACATTTCAACTTAAACACGTGTTTCAACTGACACCAGACACCCATACAATACAAGCTTTGACCTCACTTCCTATGACGTCAGCAGTCTCGATGGGGGATGGGAGACTCAAAACTAGCACTCCTTCTCACTGTCGCCCTGCCTCCCTGACTGAAGCTAAGCTATGCAATGTCTTGATAAACCCTTCCTCGTTGACATACAAACAAAATCCCCTTCCTCTTCCAAAAATACTCATGCCACCAACCAAGAGGATAAATGCTCTCAAACCCTTGGAGCAACTTTTAGAAAAGTCACAAACATTTTCATCTACAAAACCCAAATTAGCAGCTGCAGTTCTTAAATGGTAATAACATTCTTGCCCATCTCCCCTTGAAACACACAAACACAGAACAGCAGAGGAGGCACATTTTCTATTCTCACCTCTAAAATGCATGAGGGCCACAGGCTGGAAAGGCCCATTGGTGCTCGGTGCATCCAGAACCATCCCACTGGCAGCTCTAGTGCATGCCAACATCGGCGAGCTGAGGCAGGAGACAGGGGAGAAGAGGGGAGGCCAGGCTAAGGAGAGGAGCCAGCCTCCATTTTAGCACAAACACTCGGAGCAGAAAATGAAGCTCCCCTGCTGCTGGAGGGAACCAGCTAGTTAGTGATGTCATCCCCCACTGCAGCCGCCCGATTGGCTGGCTGTAATCACATGGGCTGGCTGTCAGAATATATAAACATGAGGGAAGGGATTGGCTGGTGGGCTGAGGGGGAAGGGGGTGGAGCTGTTACTGTGATACTACATCAAGAGTTTTAAAGCACAAACTACAGATCTGCCATCAGTTTAGCCCGTTTTGTTACTCAAATACAAGACTACAGTCAGGAAATGCACATTCCTATCCAACTTGAAGGCAGTTTGTAAGAATGAGAGGAGGGGTAAAGACCAGTCACACTACTCATTTCTCATTCACAGCCTAACACCCAACGACAAACACCAATACCACAACTGACAAAACAAATTACAATACCCAAGTCCAAGAAAAGATCAGTACACTAAAAATAACACACATTAAACAACATGATTGTTACTACATAAAACAGCTACACAATGTAACGGGAACACTAGACCATCAACTATAAGCTGAGGTTTGAACAAGATAAGAGCGTGTGTAACACTGATTGTCAGATAAAAGCCCTATGTATGTGTACGTGTGGTCTTTGTGTGTATGTGAGTTTGTGCATGACAGATGGCTCTTCAGGAGAGCAGCCTGAGCACAGGTGTGTGTGACAGAGAAACAGGAAGGCAGGAAGTCTCAGTGTGAGCAACACAGGATGTGGATATGCAGCGAGCAGCACTGTCTGTCTCAGCCGCATTGGGGACAAAACCCTGCACTGTGCAGGTAAAGGGCAAATCCACAGACAGTTAAACGCACTGAAATCATACTCGCAAACTTGTAATTAAACAAGCACTTCAAATACAGCAAATCCATTAACAATAAGATTATACGAATCAGACATTGCACTCAAATCCTGTAACAACTGTAACTATTAGGTAGAATGGTTGAGTCATTGTGTGTCATGTCATTCACAGACACATACGGACAGACACATGCAGACGCACTCACAATGATTTCAACTAATGTCTTTTGCATGCCCAATTACCGTGCAAAACAATGCAAATGCAAATACCATGCGGGGGTGTCCTTTACATTTCTGAGTAGGAAAACATATAGTCTAAAATTTGTAAGGCAAGGCAGCTTTATTTATGCATGTTAGCATATTTCAAAACATACAGGCAAATCATAGTGCTTTACAAAGGCAAAGACATAATAAAATTGTAAAATCAAATATAAGTTTCTTTCAAAGGTTTTGTTAAAGAGGAAAATCAAAGAGGTTCAATCCGTATTTATCCTTCTTCAGAGTAATCGCAGGGTCCCTGAGCCTAGTACAGTCTACTGTGGTCTTAGAAGTCAGAGAATTTCATCAACTCCTCTCCAGGTATTTGCCCTAACCTTGGTTAAACTTATTTTCAAAAAGGGTCCCAGACCCGTGAAGACCCTTTTTGGGGGGTAACCATTGAATGTACCAAAACCTTTTAAGTTAGCAATTGCCGAATAAAATTGTAAAATAAAATAAAATGAAAAGTGTGTGCTGAAGTTTGTTTCACTCACACATTTAAGGAGGGGAACACCTTGAAAAATGGCAAGAAAATAGCTAGAAACTACTCCTGGGAAAAAGTTATTTCCTGTGTAATCTGACTGTGTAAGACAATTTCTATATAACGTACCAACCTGAGTGTACTGTCGTCTTGCAGTTAACATGTCTAAACACACATTCAGTGTCAGTCCACACTTTATGAGGTTGTTTTATTTCTCCCTAGTTTTTTTAATAATTTTATCAGTTAATATATATATACATAATATCACCTTTTTTGCTATGGTTTCTTATTTGTCCTAACTATAAAAAACATGATTTACAAAAATCATATAATGAACTCAAACAATAGAAATTAATAACTTAAGCACTTAGTTTTTCCTCTTTGACTTAGTTGCATATAGACAGTCTAATTCATTTCAGTGTTTTTACATGCCAAAAAATGATTTTTAGGTCATAACCCTCTAGGTCTACTGTTACTTTATGTAATGTAACTCTAAACTTACTTTAAATGCATTATTTGCGGGGTTTTCAGAAAGCACAACTGTTTCAACAGATAATAGCGTGTCAAAGTTTCTCCCTGCGGGTTTGTACTTCTACTTTGGAGGCGCAGAAGGTGTTGGGGTGGTTCGAGTTGGCATGTCACATTTGGCTAGAGCACCAGATTTCTACTTCTCTTCTTGTCACCTGCTGAGCATATTTGACTGCTTAGTGCAGAACGAAAGTTTACATTGCGGTCACAGCTTCATTTTGTGCGACTGGATGATTGTCAATTATGTATTTGTGCTGCTCTTTTAAATAAGGATCATCACATACGGGGCTGACATCAGCTAACAGTTGATTTGACAAGATATATGGTAAAGAAAAGGAACGAACACATCCCCAGCATAATGATCTAGTCATCAAACACAATTAAGCAGTGCGACAGAACTCTAACATCAACTGGGGTATTCCAGCAGCACGGTCTAGTCTGAATGTATAAAAGGGTTCTTTCTTGCCATTCTGTTCCCTAGTCATGGGGCAACCTCCCATCAGAAGATCTGTTGTCCTGCCCAAGACAAGACAACGCCAAACACACCCACTTGTTACAAATACTCTCCAAACGCTCCTTTGGCACATGCATTCATCAGGCTTGAGCATTTCACTGTGTCTCTGCTATTTTTGGCATTGGAAAGAGAGTGAACTTGTGAGGCATCATGAGTCTGCTCCTGGATGGGATGGAGAGCATGTGCTTGCTTGTGTTATACGCAGAGCTTTCCCTAAATGCATCACTGATAGCAGCAGGCTATGATCCTCCGTAATATGCCCTTGAGGCTCAAATCTATCTGGAGAAACAGACCAATCAACACAGCTGGGGCTCTTTTAACAGTAGCTCAATCTCATTTTCCCCGTAAGCAGCTCCCAATGATAGAAACACATCTCTGTCGGTATCCTAGATCAGTTCCCATTTATCTGCTTACACTAACACTTACAGAAAGTGATCGCTGCAAGGTAGAGATGTCACATTCATTATGGCTGCTCAGCATTACTTTTGCATGGAAGGACAGAAAATATGAAGGGAGAACCGCTGAGATTCTCAGCTGTAATAGACATTTTGACTAGCCAAAGCAGGAATAGCACGAAAAGCACAGGTGTAACATTAATGACAGCGCCATCAAGTGTCCCAGAAGCCGTATCACTGGGTCAGCATGCACAATACCAGAGTCCTGGACCTGGCTCTCCTGGAATGCAGCCATCATTAATGTTATTAATTCCACCTGTGCTTTTCCTGCTTTGACAAGTCTAAATGTCTGCTGTGAAAAGGCTCCATTATATTGGGAGTATTACACCGGGACACAGCCAATCACAAATGTTGCACATGCTAAGTAGAAACACCTGTTGCAGCCACATGTTCCCCATAAAACTGTAATCATAACTATACCCAAAAGCTGACCATTTCCTTTTGTTGGTTGCAGATGATGGTGACTGGGTCGCTCTGTCTGACCGACTGTAAATATATACAATTTACAATTGTATATACTGATTACAGAGTAACTATCTATCCAGACATCTAAGAACAATAATTTATAAACACCATTATATAACATGACATTATGCCAAACATTTTAATCGTTGGATGCTATAATGTCAGATTGTGTATGATGCTATTGTTCTCATTATTTTTCAAACTGACAGTTGTAGTAATGACTCTCTACAATACGATGGAAATTGGACAAACCGAAGCGTATTATGAACAGTTAAAAAAATGATCCAGGGTGGGCACAAACCTTCCTCTGCAGGTCAGGCAGATAATGGGTTTGCATTTGAGACACTATTAGTTTAGAGACACTATTGACACTAGTCAAGGTGTTTTTCTTAAATAACTTGTTTTTCTGTTGTGGGATTTTTACGTGGGATGTTTGCCCAGGGAAGTCTCCCTCATGAGTGGGGGAGGGTTTTCCTCTACCACCTGCAGGAGTGGCAGAGGAAACCCTTCCCTTAAACCTGCCGTGCCCTTTCACATCCTGCTTTAAGTATCTGCCGACTATGTAAAAAAATAAAATAAAAAAAAACTATAAACCTTTCTACCCTGCCAGACACCAACACTTGAACTTTCTAAGTTATAGTCAGGCTGTTAAAAAACAAACTTGTACCAATAAAAACATACACAAAGAACTTTAAAAAGATGGGATTAATATAAAGCATTCTTGTCTAATACTTTTCACTCTGCTTATGTGTTGCCATCACGTATTAGTCTTACACGTGTTAAGCAAACACTATAGAACACTCTGTCTTATGCAAACAATTTCACACACTTTATATAGTGAGTGATGCAACGTCTGTAGTAACTGATGTTACGTGCCTTGTGTTTCCTACAGTATTCCTTCAAATGAAAACAACTGTAGAAACTATATTTTCATTTTCATTTCCTTGGTGGAGAACATGTCTGCAATAGGTCGACAGCTGAAGAAAGTTGCATATTTTGGTGGAGTGCAACAAGCCAGAGACTCATCTAACTACATACTAAAGAATTCTGTACCTTTCGAATTACACTGAGCAACCTGCAATCTTAAAACAATCTTAGAAGACTACTCCGTACTGTGTGAGCATAATACAGTTTAAGATCTAAAAGCATTCCACTAATGCCCACTCATTTAAAAACTAGATTTACGATAGTATGTACCCAGTACATGGATTAAATAAGTATTCTAGTTTATCCAAAGACTTAAAATAAATATATGCCAAACTAAAATTTCAATTTGTTCCAAACATTTTGTAAAGCCTATTATAGAACTTAATTTGCATGTAAAATGTTAACACAGACAATATTCCTTTATCTGCAAAAACAACTCAATTTAATTCATGATTAGAATCAGTGTTGTTCCAGTTAACCAACATGACAGTAACTCTAATGTTTGATAGTACCAGCAGATGGCGACAAACCCTATGAAACCGATGCTTCCTGCACGATGGCGCCTGCTTTAAAAGAGAACACATACAGGGGCAACAACTGTTGTTGTTCTGTGCTTTTTGGCAACTACTTTAAAATGAGACCACAATAATATAAACAGGCACCTGTGCAGCAGTCTGAAAGATCTCCAGCAAACATTTATCCAAATGACAATTTTTTTAATTTGTGTACTTTTATTGAGCCTTGTGGGAAAATAAAACATTAAAGGTCTTCAACAGGAAGCATTTAAACATTTAAATCCAAATGCTAGGGCAGCCCAAATGTACTCTGGAGTCACAACAAGCACACGTGCTTTGTGGGGCGAGGTCATGGGAAAGGTCTGTTTCTGGTCAGGGTTTTTAGTCTTGCTTCAACGCCGCGGCTCTGCAGGACAAGCTCCCCTGGCGTGTGTTTCCATCAGGAGGTGGTGAACATGCCTGGAGTGAAAACAGGCCAAGCAAGGAGCGTGTTTGGACAGGACTAAGTGATAACATCTACTGGGCCACAGTGGGATAATGTTTTGCAGAGTTGTTATCAAAGATCTCATTGGGGTGTGGGAAGCGAGCAGCCTTTATCAGAAATGAAGTCATGTTTATTGGTTTCTTGACACAGTGCAAGGATAATGGCTAACCAAGATCAAGATTCAGGTATATCTTATGGCAGAATCAGCTACTTCCGTGTGTCCATTCATTCTAAACTTACAGGACTGACTGAAGACTGAACAGGGAACAAATGGCACATAATAGCACAACAGCTGCTGTCGCCTTTAGTCACAGACAATAACTGCACTTTGTCCTATTAGCCTAGTCTTCCAAAGAGCCAAATAACATTTGTAAATTCTCCCTGAAGAGGAAGGCTGCCTTTGCTCCAGTGTGTTGTAGCTAGGCGCTCACTGCAAGTGAACTTCAGAGTTAAAGAATGAGCAGAGAAAACCAAGGCACTCTTTTCTAAAAAAAATAATAAAATAAAATGTTTTATTTATTTTAGTGGCTAACACCAAGTCTGCGGGGGTAGTATCTTAGGTTTGCAGCCTCCTCTTTCTTTAAATGGGGAGTTGGTGAATCTTAATTTCCGACGTACGTGCATTCATTTCCAGTTCACATATAGTAACACTGTTTGACTGTGCACAACATGCAGTGCTCTAGTTTTTCTTTCCCTTTACCAGGTACTGATGATTGTGCACATGTGCAGTTGTTAACCTTATGAGATAACAGTGAGATTATGTTCACTACAATTCAATACTTGTTATTGCCATATTTATTTGAAACAATATAACAATCCAGAAAATATCCGTCTATGAGAGATGAATTATTCTGCTTACCAACACCTCCAGTGTCCAAACATTTTAAGAACCTTTGTTTATCAAAATTTGTTGTCTCCCGGAGATATTCCAGTTGCTACCCCAAGAATTTACAAATACTACAAATAGATTATTTTTCCCAAATGCTCTGAGTTTTGATTATTTCCAGATACTATACTACTATTTAAACTTTGTATTTTGCAATGATAGGCAACCTTTTATTGCCTTACAGAGAGTAACTGCTTCTCTTGCTGTCAGTTTTATTTTCACTATCACCTGCAAAATCTGTTTCTTTAAAAATAATTATTTGCATAGCTACTTAATAACCTATAATGCAGTTATAGCTGTTCGTTTTTAGTACACCACCAAGTAAGTTATATAAGTATTTTTTAGAGTGCTGGGCAAAGGCAGCGAACAACATTGCTGTGTGTATTCATGCATGCATACACATAGAGAATATGCCCACAGGCCTAAAGGCAGTGTCCACTCCTTGGTTTTCCATCTGGTGCTATGGTGACAATGAGTTTAGACCATAAAGTAACGCCCACATACATCTGCAAAATGTCTGCCAATTTCTCTCCTACAGGGTGAGGAATAGAGAAGGAAATGGTAGTATAGCTGGCAGACATTGCTAGTCACTGGCAACATCCTGAAACACAAGGACCATGGAATTAAAGCTTTATCTCTGGATTACCACTAAATATAGACGCTTGGGTTAAATCCAGCGCAAAGTCCATGCCATGTACGTCCTCTGTTTGTGTCCATGTATTGCATAATGTCATGCTCAGCTTGGTATTAAAATGAGGGTGATGCAGCAGGGGATGTTCATAGATATTTGTGCGTGAGAGTGTGTGCTTGCATGTTTGCGAGGCCTGTGTCAAGATTACATGGATTCCTTATTCTACCTGTCTAAAAACAATTAGCAGATTTAGCCTCTGGTGTCCAAAACATCTTCCATTTTAAATATTTTTGCCCACAAAAAGCCACAACCAAGCGCAAAATCGTACAGGCTCAAAACAGCAGCTCCAATAAATGTACTTGTGAGTGTACATGCAACAAAACTTTGAGCACTGGGTTGTTAGTTAATTATGTGATTAGGTGACAAGATTTAGTTATTGTACCAGTAAATACCTTTGAAAGCAGGTAGTTTCTGCAGCTCTCTGTTGTTGCTCAAGCTGAAGCGAGAAGAGCTCTGCCTCTTGTCCTTTTTGACAGGTGTCTGGGAACCTGGCTGCTTCCCCTTTAGCAGCTGAGTGGTGGGAGGAACACTATTGCTAGCCTTCCTGTTAGAGCTCTGCTGAAACAAGAGAAAAACCCACATTAGTGACACAGAGGTACTGCAAGCACACGCGGTGTATGGAGTGTGAAAGAGAGGGCAAGTGCTTCTTTACAAATCTGATAAAACTGTGTGCATGTAGCCGCTAGCCAAGACGTTTCACTGCCATACACAAGATGGGACCTTATAACTATATGCAGCACGTCAACACTTAGCAATACAGTGCCTTGCATTGTGACAAAGGTCATAATTTAAACCACAGTGTACAGTGTAGTGTAGTATCTGTACATTCACTATTCACTTATCAAGCTGCCCAGCCGTGTCTCAGGCGACTTTAAAAAAAAAACACAGAAGGGTTTGTGGGGCTGGATATAATCCTGATGCGGTATCAACTGAATGTGGCAAGTTTCTCACAGCTGGTCCCACCTGCCTGCTGGGATACATATATCAACACACACCTGACAGCACAGAGCGCGCTTCACCAGATGCAGCTGTGGAGCTGTGTCACTCTGAGTCACAGGGGAATTATTAATTAATTTAAGACCCAGCTAAAGTTGGCCACATTTGTGCAGCACTACAAGACAGGAGCTTATGAGCTGGGCCACGAGCAAGCTGTCTAGTAAAGTGGAAAATAAAGTCGAGCTGGCCTCTATTGAAATAGACTACATATTCATGGAATACAAAGATAGGAATTAACTCTTCACCTTGTAAAAGTATTAAACCAATGTAGAAACATTTATGATTTACTAATTTCATACTTTGAATGTGCCTCCAGTCCTCACTGATAGTTTTGTTACCAAGATAACAAATGAAGCCTTCCTATATATTCTAAACACTCCCTGCAGTCTCAAACACTTGTGGTTACCAAGTATATGGACAAAGGGAAAGAGGGGGGGGGGGGGGGGGGGGGGGGGGGGGGGACAACAAAACCTTTCAGCCCACCAAATTACATTTTACACAAGGTTTGTGCAGTATTATAAAAGCTAAACCGCTGCTGACACAC
>JAVQJD010106687.1:0-12300 GCA_036023655.1 Nannoperca australis
CACACACACACACACACACACACACACACACACACACACACACACACACACACACACACACACACACACACACACACACACCCACACACGCACACACACACACACACACACACACACACACACACACGCACACACACACACGAACACACACACACACAAACACACACACACACACAAGTTGTTCACAGGTACCGTTTTACTACACCCAGCCCTGAGATAGCAGTGGTGTTTTTTGAACCACAGTCTTCTGTTGTCTTTGCATAACCACAGAGTGGTTGTTTGTGTGTATGTGTGTGTGTGTGTGTGTGTGTGTGTGTGTGTTTGTTTATGTGAGTGTGTGTATGCCGCCTCCCCACTTTGTCCTTATTTGTAAACATGCTAACTCATATGTGTACCAAAGTGGGTGTGGGCACATATGAACGTGTTTGTGAATGTTTGGATAATTTAATCTGTGCGCTGCTTTCCCGCTCTGGGTCTGTTTATTTATATTTGTGTGTGTGTGTGTGTGTGTGTGTGTGTGTGTGTGTTTGAGGCCTCTTTTCGGGTTTGACTCTCAAGGCACTGTGGGGATTTTGTGGGGGCTGTTTGTAAACATCAACAGCAGCACATTTTATTTTATTGTAGTTTTATTTTACGACATTATTCCCAGATGGCTGCTAAAGCTTGCAGTTTTTTTTTTGTTGTTGTTTTTTTATATGCGCCTGCCACACATTCTGCACTCCCTCGCCTCACGCCCGCCGCCGCACATATGCTTTTGCTCTCATGGACAAACAAACAACTTAGTCTGTGGAACTGGTCCATTCAGGAATGAGCAGTGAGGAACGGTTTCTATGCACACTGGCAGGAATCACCTCTTCTTTTTTCTTTTTAATCAATCCAAAAATCCTGTGTTTAAAGGATGAGATTGAATTATTCAGGTTAGTGGCAGGAGCTTTTTTCTCATTTTCACCAGCTCTGTGACACCGTGGGTGAGCACTCCCATATTTCTCTTTAATTAAGCCAGGGAAAACCTTGTAGTACAGCCAACCCAGCTCATGTAGCCACTTATGTTTTAATTTAATTACCTGTCCACTTTGATAATTATTCCCCCTGATTAACAGGGAGAGAAGGGTTCCTAAATGGGAATAGGAGATGGGTGAGAGGGCCAAACAGCGTTTTTCTCCTTTCACCAAGAACAAGAATGAGGGTGTTGACTTAAGATGTCCAGGCCAGCTCTATTTTGATCCGGTTTCATACTCGGCCCTGCTTCAGCTCGGCCCGGCTCGGATTTATCCGGTCAAAGCAGAACAGTCCTGCTGAGTTTCCCGTGCTCTTATTTAATCTTGTGATTTCATGCAACCCTTAGCTAAAACAACAACAACCAACAAATCATGATTCCTCAAACAGGCAGGGGGTGATTGATATCTTTAGTAGAAATGTCAACAGTTACACAACAACAAGCACAAGGATGATTCAGTCGCTTTTCTCTCTGCTTCCCACTTCATACGATTCAGGTTGTTAGTCGCTATAAAGATTTTTAGCATCCACATACATATTCACCTGCTGGGGTTCAGATATTAACTTTCTTTTAACAATACTGTCTGATTTTGTCAATCAAACTTGAAAGTGCACCTTCATGGTAACAGCCACTTAAAGAAGCATCACTGATCACCGTCCAGTTGCTCACATTAGCACCCGTGAGTTCTCGGGCGATTTACTGGAGATATATAACATATACATATATATAAGTGTTCCTGGCCAAATTTGTCAGGCCCGGAGGAGAGGTGAGCAAGTAAAGAAATATATGGGTGCTCATATCACGCACACAAACACACACCCAAACATTTGCACACAGACGCACATATTTTTTAGTGGTATTGATCGTGCTAATGAATGTGTTGTGATTTACTGCAGTCGTGGCCCATTGTTGGGTGGTGCTGTGATGGACTGCCATCATTTTCCAATGGTAAAAGCTTAGATAGAGAAAAAGGCAGGAGGGCAGAATCACATTTAATGGCCAAAGCAAAATTATTCCAAGATCTTCTTATGAGTTATGGCACTCGTTTCCCCCCCCACCCCCCCCTTTCTTTTCTTTTTCTTTTTTGCAGCGACAGGTATGATGTAATTCCCAAATTTCATCAGAGACAGTAATCTCAACACTGATTATTCTGTCAATTAGTAAATGAATGTGGTGGTGAGGAGGGGGAAAAGGTGGTAATAACTCTGCTGTTGTCAAGCTTCCAAAATACATAAAGGACATAGTGAGGTAGGCAGACAGTAAAAAAAAACTGTCCAATCACAATATAACCGTCTATTTGCAATGTAAGTGTATAACAAGAGTGAACCCACTTAAACTGGTTTTATGCTTATTTTTTATTTGTGGAATGCAGCAATTCCTAGGTTGATAAATCTCTTTGGCAGGAATCGATACAAGCTGTGATGCAGAGTGGAAAAAAAAAAGTTTTATCACAAAATAATGAAGGTATAAAGAGAAGTTATTCTCACTTTCGAACTTTTGTCTTATGCATATTATAGAGGTATATTGTTTACCTGTGTTTTTATTTCATCAATACCACATGTGAAAATCCAAATGTTTAATAGTTCTGACTATTTCTGTTTGGGTGATCATGCTTTGTTTCTGGCGGTTTTCTGAACTCAAACTCTGTGCAGGCTAACATCTGTTCCTCTCTGCCTCCACAATAGCACAACTCAGCCGGGATGCAAAGAGAGGTCAAAAGATCATTGCCTTCCTCTCTCTCTCTCTCTCTCTCTCTCTCTCTCTCTTCCTCTCTCTCTCTCTCTCTCTCTCTCTCTCTCTCACACACACACACACACACACACACTTGGAGAGAGATAGGCCTGCCTCTCGCCGGCTGCTGTTTTCCTATTGTGCGCCAGGGCTTTGCGAGGATAGGGCAGCGATGAAAACGCGCACCTGCTTTAGAGGCATTACGGTAGCGCAGCAAGCTGTCCCCCCCGCAACACACACGCACACACACACACACACTCCACACTCGTGTGCACTCACAGCCCTAGTGATTCAACCCTGATTTCCAGCGAACGAGCAGGCAACAGACGGGATGCCAAAAAGTGAGGACCGGTGGAGAGGTTGTTCGCGCTGAATAAGCCTCGTGAAGAGATAGTGGAGGAGGCAGACGCAACAAAACAAGACGAGAAGCTGCACTCTTTCTCCGCGGCAACTTGCGCACAGTGCCAGAGTTTTAGCGGCAGTATTGTTCTGACTTCACTCCAGAGGGGCCACTCCGAGGAGAGAGGACGCACACAAAAGGGAAAAAGGAAAGGACTAACGAGCACGCTTTGTCGTTTAAAGTAATGGTCCTGCGGTCTTAGATCCTAGCTTTCTCTGTCTCTCTCTCCTCTCTGTTTCTTTCCATTTTTTTTTTGTGTGATTTTTTTTCGTCCCGTCGGTTTGTGTCCCCTTTGTCGCCGCGAGAGAGTGGACGCGCCGGGGGCTCGAGGAGCAGAAGCGGGCTGTCCACATGGTCCAACCACTGGCGTGAAAGTTGACTTCTTCAGAAAACAAGAGAACAGGTTGATGCATTATCTACACTTTCATTTCCCCCTTTTTTTTATCCTCCTCACCCTTTCCTCGCTCTGTGCTTCCATTGAAACTCTCCGATACACACACTCTACCAAAAGCCAAAAAAACCCAGCGAACTTTTCATCGCACATTGTTTGTGAAACTCCTCCAAGTCAGCCTGATAATATAGGCTAATAGAGTCTTATACAGCGGGACACACTCGGAGTTTTCCTCTTTCAGACCTCCCTCCGTCCATGTTTCATTTTAACTTTGTCTCTTTTCGCTGCAGTGCTGAACGCTAAACTGATCAGGCACGTTTTAACAGCCTCTTTAAAGTAGTCCAGTTGTTTTTCATCTTTTTCATTTCCTTCAATCGCAAGAAAAAATAACCGACGGTGGAATACGCTTCTCTCGAGCTCTTCGGCACTTTCACACGTGTTATACACAGAGTCAAAACGTACTTTATCGGCATTTTATTTTTAATGGGATCTCGCAATTCATTTGACCTGTAAGGATTTATCAATGCACAGTTTAGTGCACTGAGGAAAGTCTCATTGTTTTCAGAAGCCTTTGGCTCCACAGACTACAAAAAGTTTTTAGGAGTATAACTAAGATGTCGGGAGTGGATTTGAATGGAGGCGACAAACTAAACTTTGCTTCCCTGTTTATAACCCTTGTTAAGGGATTTGATAATAAACACCGACGGAGGTTATGTGGTGATAATTTTACGCACCCGTCTGAGAATCGTTTGAATGCTTTGTCATCGCTACATACCTGTTTAACTCCGAGCCATTAAACGATGTCTTTAAATTGTTAATAGTCAAATTTTGTTTTGTTTTTTGATCACTGAACAATGACACTTAAAATTAGGGGCAATGCTCCCCTCGCTGAACATAATAGACCCCTTGTCTTAAAAGAGAGAAGGAAATAAAAGCTTTCTTGTGGACACAGTCAGCAGGTCAGGGGACAATACTTTCTTTACTAACGATTTTGACTTTTGAATTGGAACCGCGCTGTTTGACCTCACTGATCTTTTTTGTTGTATTTTCCATATAATCTTACCGGATTAAATAAATAACAATTGTGTGTGTGTGTGTGTGTGTGTGTGTGTGTGTGTGTGTGTGTTATAAACAATGCGTGGAGGAAAGTTGGTCATGCATAGTAAAAGTTCCATTCCAGTTTTTAACGCAGAATATTTAAATGGATTTAATCTCTAGGGCTAGACGGTGATAATCATCATATCACTGATGCGCCTTAGTCTCCGTTTATAATCCATAAATTAGACTGATTGCAGGAAAAATAAAAATACACGTCATGTTATTTTGATCAACAGCTTTAAAAAATATCCCCACACATTTAGAGCTGATTTAGGCGATATTATAAATTTAGAAATTGAGGGGGTTGAAGTCTGGACCAGATCCTCTGCATGACCCACGTTTTCCTTTTCTTTCTGCAGTCAGTAACCGCCTGACAGTAGGCCTACGCCACAAAGGAAAATGATCTTTTCTTCCTAGAGGAAAAGAAAAACTTAACACCGGGACGATTCTTTTACACATTAAAACGACATTGGAATTAGATAACCAGTTTAAAACGCCATTTAATTTGTTCAGCTGTACATAACACAACATGTGTAACATCCACTGAAGTTGCTGGTCTTTTTCCCCCTAAAATAAAAACTCCCCTCATCAAATATCAAACACCAGCCAGAGCATCCCCGCGTGTCAGCAGGACTCGCGTGATGGAAAGCTGCCGACAAAAAAAAGAAAAAAAAGAAAAGAGGGAGAGATAAAATGACAATTAATTGCTGTTAGTTGTCTGTCACTGAGAGAAAAGCATACAGGCCGTGTGGGTGCACACTCTGACACGGGCATTATTGCCCCGTGATTGATGGACGCCGGGGCATTTGGCATAATTCATTTTATTTACTGTGTCCCCTCTCTCCTGTTGTGCCCCCCTCCCTTTATCCCCCCCCCCCTCCCTCCCTCCACCACGGTCTTCTGTGGTGGTATTTCCGCGACGCGATGACACACTTTTAATTGCACTTTAATAGAAGATCCAGCGGGAATGAAAAAGCTCTTCATCACATTTTATGACCTTGTCACGTTTCTGGTGTCAGACAGGAAAGCAGGTATTTTGTGGTGGCTCGGAGTCCCTGGTGTAAAGTGTGTGCAGAATTAAAACTAAACACACAAAAAAAGTTAATTTAAAACACATTAGGCTGTGTAGCCTCCACCAAAACCTGCACATTCATGTTTTTAATCTACAGTGGTGCTCATGAGGCCTTTTGTTGAGATTTATTCAAATCAGCAAAATTAGATTAGAATTTTAGGATAGTGAATTTGTTCTTTTTAGCTAAGACTATAAGAGACTATAAACTGAATGTGCTTTATTTGTAATCAGCCTACCTGAAGCATTTTGATGGTGTGAAAATCATTTACATAGTTGTGTGCTGGCAGTAACCGTCAATGCATCTCAGACAATTCTTTTCTGGATTGATCTAATATGCAAATTTTGCTCAAATGATTTCCTAGAAATATGGAAAAAATAATTCAGCCTTGACTTTGACTTTCTTTTCAAAATATCATGATTCTTGTTGCTGCATGTTCTTTCAGCTGCTTAATTTCTTTTGGACACAGCGAAGGCTCAGCAGCTGAGATGTCTCTGTTAAAAGAATAAGGCTTGGGAGGCATATGTACAATTTCCAACAAAGCACAGATTACTGCACAATTTAGTTGTGCATTTTTATTTAAAATTGCCACGTTGATCAAGAAGACATTTACAGTGGAGCTCAGGGAGAACAGCAGTACACTGATGAAGGAGAGACGAAATTACCTTTTTTATTTGGATTTGGATTTAAACGCTGAAGAATTTGCCAGCAGTATAAACTCTATGTAAAGTTATCAGTGCTTTGCTCGTTGATAGGCTATCACATCAGTGAAATGCCTTTCATGGAAATATAATAGGAGACAGTGAACAAAAGAGTATTTGAGAGGCAGAAGTAGTTATTTGGGTAAAAAAAGAGTGTACGTGTGCAGGAAGCCAGAGGTGTCAGAGACAGATTGACTCTCTGCTCTCTGGTCTATTGTGCGTCCGGGTCTATGTGTTTGCCTCAGCGTTGCCACCTTTTTTCATCTGACTTGCTTCAACACTTTTCCTTCTTTGCTTCGTTTCCCCTCCCCTCTCGACAGCCGTGTCTTTTCCATGTCCTGTTTTGTTTCAGTGTTTATGAAAGTCGCTCATGTACTGCTGATTTTTATCAGTTTCAGACCCTGTTCTCCACCAGACAATTGTATCTGTTATGCTTACTGACACATTACTTAAATGATGATCTTCAGCTTGGTCCCGTGTGTGTGTGTGTGTGTGTGTGTGTGTGTGACTGTGTGCCGGCGTGTGACTCGAGCCGTGGACGAGACTGTCTAGAGACAGGCAATAATGGCTATGAAACTCTTGCGTTTTAAAACCCCTTCAGCAGGATTAAAAGCCACCAACATGATTGTGTTAGTCCATAAACTCACTCAGAGAGTCCTTACCTCCAGCATGAGCGCGTGTGAATGTATGTGTGGAAGAGTGTATATATCCAAGTGCGGGCGTGTGTGTATGCAGGAGTGCTTTTTTCTCAATTCACCTGTCCTGCTTGAGTGAAAATGGACAGTATTTGAAGTTTTAAATGTCCTGTGCGTCGGTAGCGTTGATGGCTTGCCTGTCCGTCTCTCCATCTCTCACGCTCTCTTCATTAAAGCCCTCCTGCTTTCCCAAACCCACAAGTCTGAGTGGGCTTTTGGCTCCAAAGTGATGTTGAAGAGCACCCGTATACAACTCTGCTATACATGTAGGGTTTGACCCGTGATAGATACTCACAGGTTTACTTCTATTGCAGCACTTAGTGCATTACCTGCTTAAAAGCTGAAATGGTTAAATTTTCAATATCCTTTAGATGGGGTTTGAGAAAAGCAAAAAAAAAATTCTGTGCAGGGAGCGAAAGCATGTTTTTAAATGGAATTATTTCAAGTGTTGGTCCTGAAGCTGCCGTTATTGCAGGGTGTGTGCATTCGAGCTGAACATGTATAGGTCTTTTAGATGTGGAAACACTGTAGGATAACATATTCTACAGGTTGTGTAATTATGTGTCAAAATGAAACATATTTTAATTCAGTCTATTGTTGATTTTTTGGGAATGAAATTGTTCCTTTTTAAGTGACGTAAAAAGACAGGACATTCAAATCTACATGTCTCCGTATGTAATCACTGAATACCATTATAATAGCAATTATGACTTGTTACCGCTTTAAAATATATTAATAAAATATAATTTACAAATGGATTAAATGAAGGTGTTTTTCTGAATGGGCAGCCAGCAAGTGGGGGATTGTTCTGGTTGTGTATTGAAGTGATTGACTGCGCAGTGAAACAGCCGCCACATTGCTTTAGACTGAGGGCCTGATTATACATGTGGTTCTAATTGAACCTGTTATTTAGGAGAGGTTGAGGGTGGAATACTCGTGTGTGTGTGTGTGTGTGTGTGTGTGTCTGTCAGTCTGTGTGCGTGTGTAATAAATCCCACACATTTTTCAAAGATGAGATGTATTTTTATGATGGGTCAGAAGGCGGTGTCGTGCAGGCACGTTGCAGGACAGCAGAGAAGGAAAGCGAGAAGATGCCTTTAGGGGTCTTTAGGAAGCTGGCCACCTGTGAGAAAGAGAGTTCCGTTGTTGTCTTTTGTTGCCGTTTCTTTTGCCTTTTGTGTCTTATTGAAAGAGCTGTCATTGCATATGTGGTGACAGCAGCCCCGCTCGCGGTCCCAACTTCATTCTTACAAATTTACGCACTTTTCTCCCTCTTGATTGATAAGGTAATCATTTCGCCTGACACAGTGGTTTAGCCTGTGGTCATTAAGATTCCCATGCGCTTCAGATGAGCTTTTCTGTGTGTGTGTGTGGGGGGGGGAGGCATGCTGGCTCAGAGATGTTTCTCCAGCTCCACAGAGCACCGGCCCATTAACAGCTGATGGATGTGAGAAGGAGTGACCCAACCGCTCAGAGCGGAAGAGATGGTTTCCTATGGGCAAGAGGGGGGGAAGCAAGAGAGGGACAAAGAGAGAGATAGAACACACGAGTGAAAGACTGGTAGAAGCGAGGGAAACGACGGGTTTTAGGCATAGGTCATTATAGCTGAGGAAGCATTAGATCAGCCTCTCCAGAGTGCGCTTGGCAGCTGAGGCCATGGCTGGAGCTGGAGGAGAGGGCTGTGGCTTTGGAGTGTGGGGGAATGAGAGCACATCGTGAAGTGGGGCAGTTGGAGCTAACAAGTTTGATTTCACAGACAGGGAGAAAGAGTCAAACGGGACCATTAGGTCAGTGGCGCAGCCAGGTAGAGCACACGAGATGGTCAGGGGAAGCAGAAGAATACCCGAGCAGTGTTGTGTGTAGAGATTGAGAGAACGCCCGTTGTGTTCAAGCAGAGCATCTTCATGAAAAAGCTCTCATCGGTCGTTGTGTCCCCTGCTAACTCTGCATTGCTTCTGACAGCTGTATTTGTGTTATGGATTTTCCTTCACTCTGTCCTGTCTCCCTTTCCTTTTCCCCTGCCTCCCTCTCTCAGTAGTCGGCTCCCCTCCTCTCCATCGCCTCCACCCTATGACCTTTTGTAAGCACTTCATCAGAGAGCCGTTGGTGTTTTCTAAAGCGCTGCGACAAACTGACAGGGCAGCCGTCAATCGAGTGGGGAACCGAGGGAGCAGATCAGTGGAAAGCTTCGCTCAGAACAACAATGTGACTAAACTTTCTGCAGCACTGCTTTAATGTGTATTGAAAGGATGGCTGTGAAGGGTAGGTGACAGCTGTGAAGCGCAAGACTCAGAATGTTATAGATACACAGAGAGAGAGAGAGAGACGCGCACACACACACACACACACACACACGCTTTGCACATTTCATAAAGCATCTGACTGTAGAGAAACGTTACACAGCTCTTGAGTGCTCGTTTGTCCGTAACGCTGCGGCGGTAAAATCTGCCGAGCGGACAAATGAACGCTCCGATAAAATGCTGAGATTCTCAGAAGATGAGGCGCGCACGGAGATTCACATCCAGGTTCATAAACTTCACTACAACCTGAATCGGGTTCACATCTTATTTGCTTGGTTTAAACTGTAGCAAATAATAATACCTCAGATTTAGATTTCTTTGCTCATCAGTTTGTTCATTTCGTTTTTAGTTGATTCCTACTGTGTGTTTCTGACTGCAGTTATCAGATCTGCCATTAATCTGATATATTTGAGCATTTTTTTGTGTTTGATTTGCATCAGAATATTTGAATTGCTTCAACCAGGAAGACTTTACATTAACATATGATGATAGGAAATTAGCAATGCGGTATTTCCCCTCGTCTCTGTTCCTTGCCATCTTGGACCGGGGAGGTAATAACCATTTAAATGCATCTCATTATGTTTTCTAATCCGTAAAGTATCGGGATGTTGGCTAACGCAGGCAAAAGTGAGGCTGGAGTGTCGGCGTGCACTGCTCTTTTATGGTATTAGTATTTATGGTATTAGTTCCGGGGGACATGGGATGCCTACTTAAGCTATTAGCATGTGAGGCGCCGTGGGATGATCCATCCCCTGACAGGACGAGCTGTTAACTAGTGTTAAACCAAATCACAATAGGCTGCCTGGGTTGACGGATTGACGCAGCTCGCTCTCTCCGCTTGCTTGGGCCGCCCTTCCTTCCTTCCTCCGCTGCATGTAACCTCACGTGAAGATGTTAGAATGGAAAGGAGCTTGGGAATTTAGTTTTCCAAAACTTTGGGAAGAAATATTCAGAGATCGCTTTTAGACAAAATATGATAAATCAGATTAGACTACATGCTCATCGTCATTGTCAGCTTTCTTCTTTTTTCTTCTTCTTCTTCCTTCTGCTGTGGCTCTCTAGGTGAAGAGACTGTGCAAGGCTTTGCCCAGTGGGGTGCAGACACTATGGCTTCTATAGGGGAGAGGGGAGAGGGGGGGGAGGCAAGAGGCGAGGATGGTGACTGCTAAAGGGTCTTGGAGATAACTCACAGATGAGAAGGATGCTGTTCTGCATGTGTGTACACTTATTATGTGTGTGCGTGTGTGAAACTACAATTAACTGTCAATCAAAGGGTGACCCTCCACCTCTCTCCTCCTCGGACAGAATTCCTCAGGTTTTAGGTTTTGTTTTTCAGACGGCTGTCGGAGGAGAAGAAAAGCAAACAGGTCGTCACTTTCCAAACTTGTGTGTATTTTTTAAGACATCTCATTGTTTTAGAGAAAACAGGTGTCATTATTTTAACAGATTGTTTCATCCTCACTACAGACTGATTTAAAAAAAATAAAAATGTTTCCAGACAGAGCGATAGAGAGCTGTGCTATTAAGTAGTTGGTGCTGGTTTATCAGCGGCCGTTTTTTTTTCTCTTTCTTCCACTCTGTGGCTGCTCGCTGGGCATTGAAACTCTGTTAGTGTGTATGCACATACACATGCACGCCTGTGTGTGGTGGGCATTGTTGACCGAGAGACATCTGCCACTAGATTATACCCAGCTGTTATCTGAATAATTGTGTAATCCCCCCCTTCACTCCCTCCCTCTTTTACTCCCTCCCTCCTTCCCTCTGTCCCTCCTCCTCCTCCTTCTTCGCTCCCTTCTTGCCCCCACATCCCTTCTTCCTCACACTGATGAGACGGAGAGTGATGAGTCTCTTTTCTGGGCGGCACATTGGGGCTTTTCAGGAGTGTTTATGAGTGTGTGTGAGCTTGTGTGTGTGTGCGTGAGTGTGCATCTCTGCCGCCCCTGGTCACCGGTCGTTGTTTGACATTTGTAGAAGGATTTTAGCTCCCCCCCCTCCACACACACACACACACACACACACACACACACACTCACCTCCCTCCACCTCTCCTCCCCTCCTTCTCGTGGCTCTCGGGGAAATAAAAGTAGCCTAATCCTGCCAGATCAAGATTGCTGTCCACCACAGCTTTACCAGCCTGTGAATTAGAGCCAGCTCTCATGTTCCTGAGGAGAGAGAAGGCAGAGTGTGTATGTGTGTGTATTTGCGTTGTGGGGCTGTTGGTCTTTGAAGCAGCGTTAGCTGTTTGTCGGCAGAATGTTGGTCAGGGGGTGAGAGGAGAAGAAAGCAGAGAGCACTGAAAAACAAGAAGAAAAGACCAGTTAAAAAGTAGGAAAAGTAGTGTTTGCCTGTAAGAGAGAGTTATAGCCTTTGATTTGAACAGTATTTAGATTCTTGGCTCACTGATCAAGCCAAGGTAATTTTTATATTACTCTAACAGGCTGCATATGATACTGTTCAAATATATTGACTGTTATCAGATTTCATGTTAATTAATGAAAAGTTTTATGCACGTTTGAGAGTTTTTCATTTTTAACTTCAATACATCAAGTCAAGTTGTTTTTTTAAAGCCTTTATTTTTTCTTTTAGCAATTAATTAAAACAATTTTTCCTGGATTAAAAGAGAAAAACATAATTCAAATATACTGGTGTCACACGCTCACTGTTCCACTGTATCTACAAAGGCACAACACAATGTTTCAACGTAGACACTGCTCCTCCTTCCACAGACAGTTTTGGTCGAGAAGTACGTAAACTAAAAAAGACATTTTTATCAGTCCTTTTTTTTACTTTAATTAAAAATATATATATATCGGGAAATATGTTTGTGTGTCACTCATAAGGCTACGCACACACACACACACACACACACACACACACACACACACACACACACACACACACACACACACACACACAC
>JAVQJD010106689.1:0-15186 GCA_036023655.1 Nannoperca australis
GTGTGTGTGTGTGTGTGTGTGTGTGTGTGTGTGTGTGTGTAAAATAGAAGGTTAAATACGTAGTCAGAAATTAGATGTTGTTATTGCATCAGGGATTTTATTCCACTTCAGATTGTACAATTGAATGTGAATTGACCTGAAACCTGTTCATTGCCACTGAAAAAACATTTGTCTGCGGCAGCTGCGGTTCTTGTGTTCTTTGTCCAGCGTGTTATTGATTTGTCCTTCTCATTAAGATACAGGTCACGGGGACCAGCAGGGCCTCATGCATTCCCTCCTCTACTTCACACACAATGAGAGCGATGCTGTGAGCAGTTATGCCTCCCCACGCTCACCTATAATGGCCACAACCTCAGCAAACCATAGCTGCACCAATTACAGTGACACCCATTCTAAAAACCCCCGAGACATGGGGTTAGACTAGGATTGGGTATCGTTTAGAATTTATTGATTTAGATTCCACTTATAGATTCTGGTTCTTATTGTATCCCGGTTCTGATTCTTGCCACATCAAGGATTAAAAGAAACACAATTATATGGAAAGCTATATCACCTTTTAATTTCAGCATATTGTAGGAAGCTGTTAACTGTAAGCTGCCAACCTTTAAATTAAGATAGAAGTATGTCAGAGCAAACAATTTTTCTTTCTATTCTGTAACAAACTGTTGGACCTCTAAACTTGTCATCTAATGCAACGTAGTACGTTGGAAAATAAATTGCAGTGGTGTCAAGTGTAGCCGGGGCCCTAGATTGTTCCTACCACCCTGGTGGGAGTGTTTGTTCTTCAGGCTTTTCCACCACCACTCACTCCCTTCCCTGTCAGGCTGACTGGCAGTAGCCAGCCACAAAGTCTACCAGTAATTGAAACTTCACAGCAGTGTAGGCAGGGGTGTGTGTTGTCATTGTCATTGTTGTTGGGTTCCTGGGGTTCTGTTGTCTGAGGGGACCGTGTTCAGTGTCAGCACTCACACATGTTCTGCCACTCATGGGGAACCGCAGTAAAGGAAAGGGGAACGCCAGCATGCACAAGGGGTTTATGGTAGTTAGCAGCACAGCAGCCTATTTGAGTTTTCTACATAAACTCATGTTGCATGGTGTTTTCACCTGTTTTTTTAATTTCTTTGCTCAGCTAGAAAGAAGCACAACAAGCAGACATAATTACTCTTTAATTAAGGATTGACGTAGTTTTGCTGACCATGTCTGCTTGTCCAGAGCAGGAGAAAATGCTTAATTTCTGAGACCACAGTGGCTACAAATAACAACGGGTCAATGTGGTCAAATTCACACTGAAAAGAAAACAGACCCAACACTTACCACTGTGTTGCTTTGTCTTCGGCATGCTTGGCAACCTAATAAAAAAAATAGTCTTCTCACCATGTGATCATTCTGAATAATTTCTAGATGATGGTGGTTTAATGAGTAGACAGCCTGGTGTGGAAGAGCTCTGATTGGTGGCTTTATGTGGTCAAGATGGCCTCATCAAGGAGTTACTTAGACTCATTACACACAAATAAACCCTTAATTAGATAACGGATCAATTAGTGCTTAATTTCCCAGCAACATCAATTAGGACTGTGTGATTCTTTGTAGTGGGTTAAAGACAAAGCAGAAAAGATCAGTGAATGGATGAGCTCAATGTAAATATAATTTTGCCTTTATGTCTTAACAAATGATGACTTTTGGCAGAGAAATATACTAGCGCATGACCATGAACTCTTATTCACAGTCTACATCCATCTGTCAGTCCACACATCTGCGTTTTAATGAAATCATAGACTTCTGCCGTCCCTTCTTTTGATTTTCAACAACTCTGCTCCCTGCAGAGCCAAACTGGCCCAGTGGCCAATCAATCACTGGGCACAGTGTTTCACCCAGACACAGGCTCTAACCCCGAGGCAGACTTTTCAATCAAACTCAGAGTCATCAATCTTTCCGAGCTCCAAACAGTGGCCCGGGTGGGGTCTACCTGGCGGCAGTGGTTTTCTCTACTGTTGGCAACTGGTCTAAAACACTTACATCTACTTTCTTTTTTTTGTATATAAAACCTTAAGCAAATACTCTGAGAGAAGAGGCAACAATATAACGTATATAAACATGCAACAGATGGATATGCTTAGATATGTGTCCTGGATAACCAAAATACCTTGTTTCCCTGAGATATTGTGTTAGTTGTAGGCAATCATGTCAACAAGACGTGCTCAGAGGCCATAATTCATATGTCATACACACAGTAGTTAAAGCATCCACACATGACAACTTCACCTTTTTATGTGACCTATTTTAGTAGGAGCTTGTTGGAGTAGAAACAGAAGAAACACTGTTTAAGCAAACTTTAGTGGGGGCATGTGGGGTTTAAACCAAGGTTTTTCTGTGCAGTAAGAGTCCCTAGTCTGTGTGCGTGCATGGTTTTAACAGGACAAGCAGGATTATTAGACTGTACAGTTCCTTTTAAACAGGTGGTTCTGACATATCAAAGGATTAACACCTTGGCTTAAGTTGTTGTCTAGTTGTGGTCAATGTATTTGTTGTTGTTGTTTTCTAATCTTTGTTCAAAGCTGTGAACATTGTGTGTGTCGTCTGCTCTTAACATTTGTGTTGGTTCAATGTGACAAGTTTGCAGATATGGAGATGAGTGCATGTGCTGGTTCTGTTCGATCCAGAGCCTTGTTCCACATAGCAGCCTTGAAGTTGCTTATCCTGCTTTTGTCGCTCCCTCTGTTTCCATCTTTATCTCTTTGTCTCTTATACACACAAACACACACACACACACACACACACACACACACACACACACACACACACACACACACACACTCATTCAGGCACACACACTATGTCCATCCTGTCAGAGCTCCTGGAGGAAATCAGTGCCTGCTCGTTCCTTAAACTGTGTTCCATTTGATG
This sequence comes from Nannoperca australis, assembly GCA_036023655.1. Lineage (NCBI taxonomy): Eukaryota > Metazoa > Chordata > Actinopteri > Centrarchiformes > Percichthyidae > Nannoperca > Nannoperca australis. The sequence continues at coordinate 2,905 of JAVQJD010106689.1, forward strand.
CTTGGCTGGCTTGAAAATGACTTTGGGTAAAGCTTAACATTTTTAATGCAACAAGCCCCCCCAAGTACCCCTCTGCTCACCCTGGTACTCCTCTCCCTTTCACACCTCTAAAAACTGCACTCTCTAGCAAATGTCCTGCTTTTTTTATTTTTTTTTGAAACCCTTGTGTACTTCAGCTGTTGCATTTTAGATACAGCCGACTGGACCCGGCTGATAATAGGGTGACAATTTAATTTCCCAGGTATTAAAGGAGACTTGCTGGGTTTTGAATTGGTGCCTGTTGGTGGTATTTAAAAAAATATAATAAAATGGGAAAAATAAAAACACATTTCCTGTTCTCTCTACTTAATATTCTTTCTCCCCACATCATAGTGTATAAGGAAGATTGGGGGGAGAAAAGGTCCTCATGTCTTTTACTTTTGAATGAGATAAAGAGAGGTAGTCGTACACTGTGATTTACATATATTTGGGATTTGCTCAGCTGGCCAAGGACAAATTGCATCCTATCTCTGACTACAGTTGTCTGAGCTGTTGTAAGAGTAACCCCTGCCAGGCTTGATGTAACTGGATTTAAGAAAACTGTCAGTCTGTTTGATTAGTATGCTCTGCAGGTGTATTACAGAAGGGGATAGGGTGATGTGACGTAGATCCCAGGTTGGGTTTAGACCCAAATCTGAAGGTACCTTTTAACAAACAGGACAACCAGCACTCCAAAGAAGCTTAAAGGCATTGTTCCTGCAGTTTGTGAAGAGCAACATTTTCCCCAGTTAGCACCTGATTTTTATTATTTTTTTACATACCACATACTTTCCTTCAATATTTTATTTAGCTACAGCTACAGATCTAACAAGCAGACACTAATATGCCCGGAGGGGAAATTTCTTACTGTGGCTGTATTATTAAGTTACATGGAACCATACAAACTAAATAACCCCCACAGCGAGGACCACTGAAACAGTACAAACTGACAAAATGGCAATCAGCTGTTCACTGTTTATTTTCTAATTTCCTGAAAGTTGCCTTTTGGAAATGAAAAGCTGTCATCCTCGTCAGTTTTGTAAAGAGTTCAGTGCCTTGAGGTAGAGGCTTGTTTCGTCTTTGCGTGAATGCTTGCCTGTTTGCTCATCGGATACAACCTGATTAAATGTTTGTGTGCTTTAAAGTGGTCAACTTAAATGAGCAGATATTCTGTCTGCACCACTGCCCTTTTGATTTGTTTCTTACTGACAGTGTACTGTACATACGTGTGTCAATTTTTTCTCTCTCACTCTTTTTGTCTCCTGTCTTTGCAAGGCTCTCTCTTTCTCACGACTTGGAGGGTGTCCACTCTGTTGTCCTTTTACGTTTTGGCAGCCGTAAGCTCACCCCCACCAAGGGTGTGGTGCCCACACACCGTGCCAGTATTAGAGTTCGCCGGGAGGTCATGCACTAATTGGCAGGGCCTGTGGCTGGCACTCTGCACCAGACCCTTACCCTGTCAGCTAATTGGCACTGTGAGCGGGCAGCAGCGGGGCCGAGAAACGGCAGCGTTTCGATTGATGGATGGATACTGGTGTCAGGAGAGCGTCTTACTGACAAGAGAGCTTGTACAGTCAATTTACTGCCCCAGCCTCAATGGGCGGTGTATGTATTTATGTATGTATTCCTCTGCATTTGTTCTAAACATTCTGGAAAGCTGACTAGAATTGTTTTTTCCACCTTTGTCACAGCAATGAAAGCATTTGACTTGTGTAAACACAGAAACTAATTATCTATCTTTTCAGTTCATAACTGAAAATGATTTGTGCACTTTCCAGCCAAGCGAGAAAACGTTACTTATTTTCTTCTCTATATATTCCACCTTCTTATTAGTGTATGCAACAAGAGCTTTTTACTTGTGAATTTTAAACCGTCATTACAGCTAGACACTCGTATAGCAACTGTATACTTAATCATTTATTTATATATAACAATTATTATTGTAGTGTATTTAAGAGTTAGCCAAAGTAAGGATTTGCAGATTTTTACAGTTTTGTGGATTTAAGTGTTTTCAGGATAAATGGGAATTGAAAACGAGGGTGTTGATGCTGTAGATTTATGATGGCACCACCTGTTGTTTGCCTTTTTGTTAATTAGTTTGGTTGCATATTCTCCAATTTGACTCCCTATTGGGCCTCCTTTAGATGAGTCCTCACCTCAGTTTTGTGTATTTTTTAATAGTTTATTTCATTTCTGTCAAGAACAAAATCAGGAAAAACAAGATTACAACAAGAAATTAAAGCTGCTTATTGATTCCAGATGATGTCTGAACTGTATAACTTTATAAAACCACCAAACAATGTTTTGAACCTGATATTTCTAAAACTGTAATGTCAGTGGTACCGCAGCTGGGAATTTAAATGCAGTCTGTAGTATTAATGAGAACAGTTTTGCAGGATTTTCTTTAGATTTTGTAGCTTCACTCGGTCTAACTGAGGCTTAATTGGCCAGATATTGAAGGGCAAAGGTTAGAAAAGCAAGTGTCCTGAGCCAACTTGGACAAAGTATTATATATGTGTGTGTGGGGCTCAGTACAATGGTTGGATGTATAATATGACAGGTGTTTTCTCTTGAGCTTGTCCCTTTCCCTTTTCTTGGTCTTTCTGTGTTTTCCCTCTTGGCTCTGACAGGAGAGTGGTATTAATGAGGTACTATAGAAGTGAACAGTCTGCCAAGCTAATGGAGCTAGAGGTAGAGATTTTGACTGAACGATGGAAAGAACTTAAACTTATGGAGGGAACGACGACGAGAGGGGAGTCAAGAAGTCAGCGAACAGCAGAAAGTCTGGATGAGATACAGAAGCTGTGAGAGAACGGAAAGGGAATAAGAGATAGGGGAATAAATAGAGGCACGTGGAAAGAGCAGACAAGAGAGAAAGAGATATTGATTCCCAAAGCAGTTTTCAAAACAAGGTTACAACCTCCAATTAGGAAACAGACCAATTCAAAACAGCACTTAAAGCTACATAAAGTGTAAATTCTAAACAAAAGTCAGGTAGCTTGTGGGGAATAGCAGCAGCATAGCACTGTATCTGCAGGCAGTAATTCTTTTGAGCGAATAATTTACTCATTGATGCGCTTTGACTTGTAGGGACGTATATAAATGAACAGGCTAACCTGTTTAAGAGAAGAAAACTGCATCAAAATGGCTCTCATCTGTGCATCCCTTTTTAAAGTTATTTGGCTGTGACTGCTAGCGGTACGTAAGTAGGGCATCAAGGAAAGGGGAAAAGGCCCGTATTCAGCTGAAGAGGTTAGCGGATTAGAGGTGACCCTGAGTCGGCTGACATGGGCTTGATGGACAGAAGCTGATGGTGGACTGTGGCCCCCTCCCAGCTTCATCAGGAACGGGAAGACCACCTGCCGCTGGGTGGAATGAATATGCATTAATACACAGCGTGAGGCGCACGTGCAGTGAAAAATGTACAGAACGGCGACAGCCATAATCACACGAGGAGTCAGTCACTTACACATACGCCAGCATGGTCCTAAACATGCAGATGAATCCAGGTGAGGATTCACACAGACAGGCCAGGCACATGCGTCTTGAGTTGTCCATAAGGTCCAATGTCAGCAACACATCCGCAAGCTGTCCCTTTTTCTCCCTGCATGTCTTTCCCTAATGTCTTCCCCTCTATATTCCTCTCACCTTCTTTCTACCATAGGTTGTTCCACCTCTCTTCTGTCCTCCAACAACAACTCTCTCTCTCACTCACTTTTCTCCCTAGGGACATCTGTTGTCCAAAGACAATATGCCTCTCTTCCCTCCTAGGTCATTCAGCGTGTCCTCTGCCGTCAAGTAAAGAAATTTTCCGCCATCAGTTTGTGTGTCTGACTGAATGCGTACCAGCATTCTCCGCACTCCTTCTGATCTGCCACCTTTTTCTCCCCGTATCCCATTACTCTCACTGCTCGCTGTTAAACGTGGATGTGGGTCTGGAATTATAAATAAGTGGAGGTTGTATCTCCCAAAAATAAAATACCCACCCTGGATCCTGAAAAAGAAGCGGCAAATAACCATAGCAGGTACTAATTCCAACTAAATTAGTCAATTTACTGAATGTTTTCTTTCTCGTATGTATGTGGACAAAATTGCCCCTATGATGTTGTTCTTGGCTTGGCCACAGTCCTTTCTCCTCCTACCTTTATGTATGTCTGTATCTATCTTTCTCTCTACACGCACCAGAGCATCTTATCCCTTCCTTTCATCCTCAGCCTCTTTGTCCCCATGTTCCCATTGTCCTCTCGGCATGCCCCCGTTCCCATCTTGGTTGAGACGTCCTCCATACATGCCCCCCATGTCTTGGTAATGAGCCCACAGCTCTTCATCTCTCCTCTGTCTTTGCCTGTGTGTTGGACATGACAGATGACTGTGGACCTCCAGAGCTTCGCTCCCCAGGGCTCTAGATAAAGGCAGCTCCAACCACAAGATGATCAATCAATCAGTTTACTCCGCTGGCGCCTGATCAGCCAATTAATCAATCTCTGAGCCAGCAGATGTTGTTGCTGTCCCTCAGCGAAGGATCTGGCAGTGGAGTGGTGGAGGTGGTGTCTCCAACAAAGGCTGAGGGGCTTCACGCGTATGGCAGGAGAAGGAAAAGTGATTTTTTATGTTTCTACCAGGATTTCCACCTTTTTGTGGGCTTACTACTCTCATTCATTTTCACTGGGGGATCTTTTCTCTTCTAGCTTTTCCCATGTTATTCCCTGCTATTCAATCCTGAGAACATCTTAAAGAAAGCACAGTCATACTAATCTTCGATAAGCTTATGATTACTATAAACTTGTTTATATCCTTTCCTAAAATAAATGAGCATATTTGTTAAATATCCCAAGTTTGGGAGAAGTGCAAAAGAGATGTGAATGTGTGAGTGGGTTGACACCCCTGTCTCATCATTAAGACCAGCTGGTTCAGATCAAGACCTCTGACCCCTGTTCACAGTGAATGAACTACAGACTCCACATAGACGTTTTAATGTGTACTTAAACAGCCTGTAGTTAAGATACACGCACAAACCATTGAGACATCCACGCTCGGCCTTTGGTCCCTGCCTTGGGCAGGTCAGCCCTTTGACCCACCAGATGGTTGCGTCATCACTCACTGTGCTAAGAGATCCCCAAGGGAGAGTAACTGCCACCTGTGGCTTGGTTGTCTTTATTTACCAGGATGCTCCATGCGTCAGTCATTTATTTGTCATCGTTCAAGTCAAGTTACCAACTTTTCAAAATGTATACAAGAGCAACTTAAGTAGTGACATACCTGGACATGTGTGCTTGTACAGGGATTAGCAAAACTGAATTTTACATCAGCTAAAAAAAAAAACCTTTTTAAAAGGGTCATTGTGTTTGTTTGATTTATGCTAGAATCAGATGCCATCAAATGAAAAAACAAACATAAGTAACATGAACTGACTAATGTATTGGGCAGTTATTTATTGGAACAAAATACCCAGTGGCAGGATTGTAGGTGATAAAAAGTTAGATTTTTCTCAGCCTTCACTATGTGTGTGAATAATTATATGGACGTGTCTTTTTCCTTTTGTGTTATAAGTCTAGGTTAAGCCCATTAACTGACCACACTATATCTGACACGATTACATCGCCCATAACCCTACCAACTCCTGTGGAGACTAATGGCTAACCTTAAACCTAAGTGTTCTTGCAGCCCAGTAAAACCCTGTGATGCTAATTAACTAGCCAAAGTGAATGGTTTCCAATGGAGTTTTACAGCTACTGCTACCAGGACTTATGTTTTATTAGTGACTCTAAGGGTAATGCGTAATACTGCCAGTAAGGTCGGTGTTAGGTGATATAATTTTACACTCCATCACTTAGATTAGATCTGCCAGTGATAGCTTTTAAAGTGTGTGTGTGTGTGTGTGTGTGTGTGTGTGTGCATGTGTGTGTGCGAGAGAGAGCGTGAGAGCTTTGCACATACTTGTAAGACACTGTATGTGTGTTCATCAACCCCACTTTTTAAAATATACTCCTATCTCCAAGCTTGATATGACAGTTCTCCCAACAACTGTCAAAAAACCCAATTCTCCCTCCAACTAACTTGTCATCCATATTCCATCCACACATTGACCCATCTCTCTCCCTCCCTTTCATCGTCTCTACCCCATGAACTTCCCCTCCCTTCCCTCAATCCATCTCAAACCTCCCACATGCCACCTACACCTCCGTCGTGCCAATTAACACCAGATCACGGTCACGTTGTGCTGCCCTCTGACCCCCCACCCCTCCCCGCCTGTCGGCGCACACAGGACCCGAAGGCTCGTGGCTTCAGCATAAGTTTGTCACGGGGCCCTGTCGCGCAGGTCTGTGATAGATGGGACCTGGTGAGGAGCTCTGACCCACCGTGCTGCAGCACTCACTTGGATGGTGTGAGGGAGCATTGATTATGATGCTACTTGTGACAGGGGTGAATCAGGGCTGAGCCGATGGTGGCAAGGGAAGACAAAAGGGACCAAGGTTATGGATGAGGTGCTGTTAGTTAATGTGATGAGATTTAATTTGTGCTCTATCGATCATTGCATCTTGCAAGATTATTTTCGTCTAGCATGATTTATAAGCACATAGTGGGCATACAGTGTAACAGTGAGTCACCTCATTGTTACAACACATAGGTTTCCATCATTGAGGTGTGAAATGAAAAATGTAATATGTGCAGAATTGCTTATAGCCATAATCAGATTTTTTTCTTCTAAAGTGATGTTTGAAATATTGAGGTGCCTAGCCCAAATCCATGCCGTTGGCAACTAGTTTTGTAAATCTGTCATAAATTGAATTGTATCATAAGAAGATCCACTTGTTTAAGTCAATATTTCTCGACCTGGCGGTCAGGACTCCCCAAAGGGTTTGCAATATATATAATATATAAAATATATATATATGAGTCGTAACAAGATGATGAATGGGATAAAAGAGACTTCTGTCCTCTGTAAATTTCTTGGCTCTAATAAAGTAATATAGTTATTCCTGTAAAACACAACAACTCATAGAAGTGATACACTTGTGACAAGGGGTTGTAGGTAGACATGTTCAGGGGATACACTGGTTTCAGTTTTAACACTGGGCATGGCAGCTGAATACTTAAGTATGAATTCATACTTAAATTCAAAAGGTTTTATGATGTGGGAATTGCACAACAACGCCTTGGTTAGGGAAAGATTATGGTTTGAGTTAAAATTACTACTTCATTAGGTCACCTTCATCGTCATGGTAACGTCACCTGAATTGATAATTCATTCAGCTGCTAGAGAGCTTTGTCGCTTCAACATAAACACATGTCGCTGAAATGACTGATGCTGTTGTCGTTCTTGGGAGGACCGTTTTCTTTAAATGTGCTGTAGTGTTTCTTTTATTGTTTGTGCCTTCAAAGTCTACATTGTCTCTTCAGGAAGGATAGCAGGAAAGTATGCAGATATGATGTAATTGTATTGTTCCCTATACACAGAGTTATTTTTGTTTCAGTCCTTTGGAAAAGAAAAAAGCCAAAAGAGAGAACCCTTTCACCAAAAAAGCAGGTGTGAAAGAAAATAGACTATGGGAGCAAATCAGTGAGAAAACAGGAGGTGGGTTGGGAGCCTGACGCAGCAAAATCCACCTGTTTTCATCCCTCTTCCATCTTCCCCTCCTCTTCTCCTCCGCCCTCGCTCCCAGCTCAAACTGCGGCAGTCGGCTAATTAAAAAACATGGCTGTTGTTAATTATTCAGCGGCTGGCTAATTGATATTCACAGAGGCGTTCACCTCGCCTAAACGATCCGTTTAATCTGACCACCACGGTCTCACTCCTAACCGCCTGTCACCCTCAGCCATTGTGCTACTGTACTTAATAAGAGGCCAGGGGGAGATGGATACAGGAGGGGGAATGTAAAAGTTAGCTGTTGATGTTAATGTGGTTTCCTGGGCTACAAATCGCAGTGTGAGCTACTTTTCTTTTTGTGATGGGCCAAATTGAATTACATGAATTACAACTGCTCGTAAAATTTAGGGAAACTGTGTTTCATCATTTTGTCATTTGTCACTTCTATTAAGAAATCATTGAAGTCTGAGTTTCAAAGCTGGAAAGTTTTAAGAGCTTCAGGTGTCCCCTTTTTTTCTGTATCCTCCACTTAACTTGTCTCGTCCTCTCTGTACTCTGTGATCATTTTCTCTCTTTAACTTCTTTTTAAAGTTACAGAGACACCTGGCCCAGGCTCAATGTGCCATCTAACAGCCACTTCTCCATTCTTGACACCTCCAATGATAAATCACCTTTTATTGTCCTCTCTGTCTCTTATCTCTCGGTTCTTTTTACTCTCAAGTTCTTTTCCATTTTCTTGTCTAATTCTGCCCTTTGCCTCCTCTTCCTCCCCCCACCCTTACCCCAGATCTCCTCCCCCCACCCTTACCCCAGATCTCCTCCTCCACCCGTGACCGCCTCTTCATTAGGGGAACAAAAGGTGTATGGGCAGTGGTGAAGTCTGTCCCATTGTTTGGCCTTTAGTATGATTAGATTATCTTTCAAGTCTGCTGAATGGGGTTAATCAGTCGGAAGTAATCCTGACTCTGTGTGTGTGTGTGTGTTTGTCGTCAAAGAGGAGGGCCAACCTGCTTGCATGGAAATTGAACACATGCATGGCTGCAAGTACGCATAGACACACAAAAGTGAGCAAAAAAAAAAAAGAAAATCCCTAGATACACATTTCTGTCACAACCTCTCCTCTTTTAATGACCCCTTTAGTCTCGCCTTCAGCACACATTTATCTCTCCACCCGCTCTCTGTGGGTACAGCTGCTCCGGCTGGTGTGTGTGTGGATGTGCTGATGTGTGCATTTCAGATCAGTGTCTGAGCCGTTGTTTGTGTCTCCGCGTCTGTGTGCATCTTTTGTCTTTCTCTGCTGAAGTCTTTAGTCGCCACCTATCAGCGTAACATTGAGTTTGGACACACTTGTGACAGTACACAGCCCCTTGCCAATCCTCTCCTCCGTGGTTCCCTCCATCCCATCATCCAGCTTCTCCTCCTCTTAAATTGAGCTGTTGGTGGGAGACAGTTTTTGGCACCTCTGCCAGTGTAATCCAATGTATCATAGAAGCCCTGATTGCATGCTTGGAATCAATAACACATTTAAAGGTCATAATAGTGCTACTTGTAGTGTACTTTCAGCATACTTTTAAGGGTGTACTTCAGAGTCCATTCACCAAGCACTATCACTTGGTTTAAATTCAACATGATTCCATCATCAAGTGCGTGCAGCCTTAGCTTTTGTATAACACTGTCCACACAATAGCCCTTCAGACTTTTAAGGGTACACAGTGGAGACAATTGTCTGACCGCAACAATAAGGCCGGTTAACGTTTGATTGTGCTGAGGACTGCAGCAACATGGTCAATGGCCGTTTTCGAAACCACCTGCTACATACTCCAGAAGAACGCAGTATGTACATACATACTGCATACTGCGTTCATCTGTAGTAACTGTGAAATCGATTTCTTTTGCAGTATGCTAGGCAAGGCTTAGCCGGTTTCCGATTTTGAAAAGTGGAACTAAACGACAGTACGGCAAACCACCGCAATGACATCCTCTTAAGCTCTGAAAATGAAAAGTAATGACTGTAGCCTTGTCACGATTTCAGCTTGCACATGATTAAATTAGAAAAAAAAAATGTTTTAAGTGGTACTTCTATTTAGATTTCTCTCCGTCAACCACTGACGCGATAGTGTTGCTGGTGACCGCGTGAATAACATTGAAATAACAAAATAAAACCCAATGGGGACTGGTCACCACTTTGCATTGTGGGATACAGTAGGCGAGGTAGACTGGTCCGATGCATACTGGAGATTTCATGCTAATCGGTACGACATCTGGGTATTTCTGGCATACTGCAGATTTTGCTTTTGTTTGCATACTACTTGGTACATACTACATTTTAGCCAAATCAGTACATACTGCTTGTACAGCAGGCGGAAATAAGCCATGGTGTTGCTTTACTGAGTGTCAGGAATATGATAAAGTGGTGCTGTGTGTGTGTGCGTCTGCGTCTGCGTCTGCGTCTTTGTCTGTGTGTGTGTGTGTGTGTGTGTGTCCAGGTGTTGGTTCCTGTATGAGCATGTTTCTGTCTTGTGTGTAGTAGGTAAGCTCGGAGCATCCCCTTGACTTTGAAACTTCCCCCACTCATCTCTTGTGAGGACAGCCCCTCGGCGACACTCCTCGACGCTCCTCATCACAATGCATAGAGCATGCAGCTTCGCCTGCAGTGTACTGAGTAGCCAAACACAGATGGTTATCAGCGTAGTAGAGATTGGATGGGGTAATGCAATTCCTTTTCTCCATGCGTTGTATTTTCTTCATACTCACTCTCTGTCTCCCTCAACATACTATTGTGCTTAAAGCAAAGGCTTCAAGGCCTCTGTGCGTGGCCGCTTTCCACAGATTATTTATTTATATTATTATTACAGGATCCTATCCAACTTGAACAACATCCACCCCCCCATCACTGCCTCAAGAGCTCAGTTAACCTGCCTTTTTAACGAGCTTGTTAGCATCTCTCGCCCTCACGCTCCAGCCACCAGCACACGGCAGCATTAAAGATAATTCTGGCCACCACAGACTCGTAGAACATTTGCAGCATCTTGTTGCAGACGTTGAAGCCTCTAATCCTCTGCAGGAGCAGAGCCGGCTCTGTAGAAGGCCCCTGTGTTCTGGGTGTAGAAGTCTCTCAAGGGTCTTCATCACATGGGATGTCAAGGCCACTGGCCAATAGTCATTTAAGACTTTGGGGTATCCATTCTTGGGTACATTATCCAGTCTCAGGTTGGTTGATTATAGCCTGTGATGCTCCTACACTTCCCTGGCTTATTGTTGGGAAACGGGTTACGTGTTATGTTATGTAACTGTGCATACAAAGATGATTGATGATATCATACATGTATTGTGTGTGTGAATGCACTGATGATGTCAGTGAGAGAGGAGACTGAGAGGATGAAGTGTGATTATTCAAGCAGAACAGTTTGGTAGCCAGCCACCCCAAGCCCCTGAATACTAAACCTTTCCAAATGTCACTTTGAAGAAGTTCAGGGATGAATCAGTACCTCTTTACACTCTTTCCCTGTCTTGTTTTCTTCCAATGCTCCCCTTATTCAGGAGATTGGGCGGAAGGTAAGTCTAGAGGTCTTTACCTTCTCCTACAGTTCTATCTCACTGTTTCTGCATGACAGATTCAAGGATTTCTTTTCCCTTTCAGCTTCTTTGACATGTTACATTTTTCTTTCCACCAGGTATTTCAGGTGCTCCATGTTTTGATTTATCTCTTTTTACAGCTCTCTCGCTTCAAATGCTTTGTAAAATTATAGATGAGATGACTATTTGAGCTTGTTTCTGAAGACCTGTTAGGAGAAGGAAGCAGTAACCCAAAATGCTTTTTGTTGGGGTCTTAAAGTTCATTGTTGCTTTGACAACAAACACTGCTCTATATCTTGTTTAAAGGTTTTCCAGTTCTTTTTATACACGTTTTGTTTTTAGAATATCACAAAAGTTTTTTTTCCTCCAATTAAAACTTGGTTGACTTGATATAAGTGCTGTTTTAGAATTGTCATCAACCATAGCCATCAATATACCAATAGGCTTTGACAAGTAAATTATGTAAAGCAATTCCACAATTAAAAATAAGGCTCCTCAAAACTGTGTTTAACTGATTAATAAAATATACATTTCCATTCTGATTTTGTCATTGGCTCTCTATCCCAGTGTGAAGGTCTGCTTTTTTCTCTCTGGGAGCTGATACATCCAGGTCTTATCTGTTCTGTGTATCTCCCAGAGAGTCAGCCGTATGTTTAGTGAAGGTCACAGTAGCGGGGAGGACAGTGGAGATGGGTAGGCCGGGTAAATATGTACACCAGACCATGGTGCTCATTCGTATTGAGAACTAATGTTATCCTCTTGGCCTGATAGTGGATTGGCCAAAGATTGAACACAAGGGGACAAAGAAGCACATACAGTACATGCCAAGGCATCATCAATCTCACACACACGGACACACAGGTGTGTTTTCCACCCATTAATCAAATCATGCACATAAAGGCAGGGACAGCGCACATATCCTAAAATATTTTATAAAAACAATTCACAAAGTGTTTCACAGTCTGGTATGTGCGTATATATGGGAATAAACAGAAGGCCTTAGTCTGCTGTTTAACACAACACACAACGTGTGTGTGTGTGTGTGTGTGTGTGTGTGTGTGTGTGTGTGTGTGTGTGTGTGTGTGTGTGTGTGTGTGTGT